>JAODXP020000017.1:30716271-30738771 GCA_027497455.2 Sardinella longiceps | reverse complement strand
AGTGAGCGAGGGAGGGAAGGAGCGCACGAGCGAGGGAGTGGGTGAGTGAGGGAGTGAATGAGTGAATGATGGAGAGATGAAGAGAGATTGAGGGAGAGAGAGAAAAAGAAAGAGAGTGATATAGTATGTGAAGGAGAGAAAAACAGAGAGAAGTGTGTGGGTTTGTGCGCATGTGTGTGTGTGTGTGTGTGTGTGTGTGTGTGTGTGTGTGTGTGTGTGTGTGTGTGTGTGTGTGTGTGTGTGTGTGTGGGTGTTACCCTCTTGATGGAGAGCACAGCTGTGCTGGCAAAGATTTCGGGGGAAAATGCGCATAGAAACATATGAGGCCAGTTCACGAGTCAGTCAGTCAGTCACGCCGGCCCAGCCCAGCCTAGTGGAGCAGCAGTGCAGACATGAGCTCACAGAGGATGGACAGAGAGAGAGAGAGAGAGAGAGAGAGAGAGAGAGACTGCAGAAAGAGGAAGAGAGGAAGACAAGCAGAAAGGTGGCGGGCCAGGCTGAGTTGAGGCAAAGCCAAAATAAGCCCATGAGTGGAGATGAGTCGGACTCAGGGAGGGAAGGAAAGAGAGAGACAGAGAGAGAGAGAGAGAGACAGAGAGAGAGAGAGAGAGAGAGAGAGAGAGAGAGAGAGAGAGAGAGAGAGAGACAGAGAGAGAGAGAGAGAGAGAGAGAGAGAGAGAGAGAGAGAGAGAGAGAGAGAGAGAGAGAGAGAGAGGTGTGAGAGAGAGAGATGAAATGAGTTGGAGACAGAGAGGGAAGGAAAGAGAATGATGGACACAGACTTGGCAACTATAAAAAAGCCAATCCAGACAAATTATTAATCAAAAGCCGGAAAAAAAGACAGCAGACAGCAACAGCAAGAGACAGCAAGACTCACACACACACACACACACACACACACACACACACACACACACACACACACACACACACACACACACACTAACTGTCACTCACACATACAGTGTAGGCCTACACTCACTCTCTCTCTCTGTCTCTCTTTCTCTCTCACTCTCTCTCTCTCTCACACACACACGCACACACATACAAAGGCATTTCAGATCAGAGGATCCTTGCGCCTGACTGGCCTTCCTGTGAGACTTTGCACAAAGACAAGTTTGACAGATAAAGAACGCTGACAAGGTGGCAGGGGAGTGACAGTGGCAGTGCAGTGCAGTGGCAGCCAGCCATGTGTGTCAGGAGATTAGAGACCAAACACAATATGGACACAGGGAGAGGTTAATATTTTAGCAAGCTTCTCCTCCCGGCAATGCACCGCTCCGCTCGGCTCCGCTGGCGAGAAGTCCTGGTTCCGATTCTAGGCCGCCGTAGCCTCAGAAGAACCCTGTTGTTATTCTGCATACTATTAATCTAATAAGCCATGTGCTTTTTATTCTCAGAGATTAGAGCCAAACCATCAGCTAACCAAAAGGGAAATGAAATCTTACTTATTCCAAAGCCATTCAACTCAAGTCAAGATGAGCAGGATTGACAAGTTTCACTGACTTTATCCATATTGATAAGATTCCGTGACAGACTTGAGGTAAGTGTGTTTCTCGTACTTTTTCCCAACGCACGGGGAAGACAACAAACAGAACACGCTGGAAATATGGAGCAGCGTTTAACTTGAAGCCTTCCTGCGGCAGCGAGCGGTTGCTAGGCAACTGAAAGGGAAATGAAGTAGAAATTAGGGCACTTTGCGATGGATTATACTTCACAGTTAAACAAAGCACACACCAACGCACGCAATATTGCATATGACAATTTTTTAAAAAGTGAGATGACTCCATAAGGGTGCAGATGATTTGTGAGAGGAGGGCTGTTTCCTTCCAGACGTCAACAGGAAGTCGGGGGGATGGGAAGTTGGTGTGTGTGTGTGTGTGTGTGTGTGTGTGTGTGTGTGTGTGTGTGTGTGTGTGTGTGTGTGTGTGTGTGTGTGTGTGTGTGTGTGTGTGTGTGTGTTAGGGGTGCTGAGCCACTCATGGGGAGTGTATTGCCAAAGGACATACCACACAGTCGCACCAAGGGAGGAGAGGTCAGCCCTTTCCCATCACACACACACACACACACACACACACACACACACACACACACACACACACACACACACACACACACACACACACAGCCCTGCTCATTTCTCCCTCATAGCAGTTTACCTAAGTCTCATCTAACACACACACCACCCAATAACCTGGCTCATCCCCCTTTCCCCAATCCTCTGGTGGTCTCCATGCCAACAAGAAGAGGATGCAGGATAATCAAAGCCTTCCCTGTCCTGTCCAAAGGGAGCCAGAGGCTCGGCTAATTACTTGCTTATTAGGAGCTCAGTCCTCCCGAGTCCCTCTCTCCATATTTCACACACACACACACACACACACACACACACACACACACACACACACACACACACACACACACACACACACACACACACACACACCCCCTCCTGGTCCCTTGCCCCCTACCCAACCCTCTGAGCTGGCCAGATGGAGCAGTTTTGTAGTGCAAATAGGGTTCAGGCAGAAGGACATGACACATGCAGTATCGCTGACAACAAGCCTGCACTCCTTTTTTAAAACTCTTTTTTAAACCTGTGGACATGACACCTCTCATTCATTCAATAAACACACATGTAGCTTGCTACAAATATGCACTATATGGTGAATGTAAACTCTTTTTTAAACCTGTGGACATGACACCTCTCATTCATTCAATAAACACACATGTAGCTTGCTACAAATATGCACTATATGGTGAATGTAAACTCTTTTTTTTAATCTGGTGACATGCCACCAGTCATTCACTAAACACACATGTAGCTTGCTATCACTGTGATTACTGTGTACTATATGGTGAATCTAATGTGCCACTAAATTTGAATAGATAATAAATACATATAAATACATACATATAGAAAGTCCACAGTACTGTACACACATCGAGCACTACGACATGCAGTAGACATTGGTCTTACAGGCACATAAGTTAGTGTGCATACTGTATGTCACAGAGTATGCAGAGAAACAGAAATAATGTCCATGCACATGCATTGGAGAGTAGTACAGTAGTAGTAGTACACTACACAGACTGAGCACTAAGTCATACAGTGGACGTGCTACAGCTCATTCATCTCAATAACACATAAGTTAGTGCACATATGTCACAGAGTATGCAGAGAGAAATAGAAATACATGGGCATGCATTAGAGGTGAGAACAGTACACACACACACACACACACACACACACACAGTACACACACAGTACACATGCTGGGTACTTACACAAGCAGTGGACAACTGACGTCAACACATGGACTCAGTCATGCATGGATATGTGTAATGGCACGTACAGTACATCCCTAGACACACACACATGCACACAAGAGATTTCTATCTGTGAATCAGAGCAGAGGATTGTAACAGAGAGCACTGTGTGTGTGTGTGTGTGTGTGTGTGTGTGCAAGGGCACAGGACATGCAAGATGGCAACAGAAAAATGGAGATAACACTTCCTGGCACCTGAGCTCCCATTCCTCTGGTCCTGTCAAGCAGCTCTCGCTTGGGTATACTGTATCTGTCATCCACACACTGTCTCAGCTGACAAACACACACACACACACACACACACACACACACACACACACACACACACACACACACACACACACACCTTTATAGACACAAACAAAGTAACTCATACATTCATGCACACACTCTCTCTCTCTCACGCTCTCTCTCACACACACACCCATCTACAAATATAAGAACACAAACACGCATGCACACACATGCTCTAGCAAACACAATAACACACAATCATGCACACATTCTCTCTCTCTCACACACACACACACACACACCTACACTTACAGATACAGATACAAACATAGTGACACATCCACTGGCTCTCCCACACACAACACTATTAGTACCAGTGGGGCCTGTTCACACGGAGAGAGAGAGAGAGAGATTGTTGCCAAGTGTGTTTCTTTTGCTGCGTTTGTATTCGTTCCTGGGAACTCATCCCATTCCTTTAAAGAAAACAGCTGCAAGGCAGGGTAAACAGTAAAACACAGTGTGTGTGTGTGTGTGTGTGTGTGTGTGTGTGTGTGTGTGTGTATTTTCCATTGCTGTGCATGGGAGGAATCCCATGGTGATGTAGACTAAGACTGTGGCATGTTTAATGCATTTGATTGCAGCTGCATCACCTGAGCCGGTGGAATGATGAAGCTTTTTTCACGGGATAAAAGAGCCCTTCTGAGGACAGTATTGTGTTTTAATAGAATATCGCACAGTATGTAGGAAGCTACTAAAACTGAGTCATCTAGATAATTGAATCTCTCAAAACACTGCATGCCAACACACAAGAACATCCCACATATATTGATAGTAAGGTTTTTAAAATATCCAGCAAAAACATTCAGTCTTTTTCTATTTGGATTGATGAGTAATCAGGCTTGGATTCTCCAGAGGCTGGAAGGACGAGTAGGTAAATATGGCAACATGGATGTAGAGCAACCTTCACTTAGTCAGCTTCAGTGATGGAGCACTAGCACCTCCTAGTGGTGATCTGGCCAAAACGTTTGTGTACTGCACTCCTGGATACAGAAGATTTGTTTTGAGTTTCTGTTTCCCAAAGGCATACTTGCTAACCAGTTAGCATCTTAGGGCAATGGAAAATTGCATTGTAACTAACCAAGTTGCTAATGCCCTTTGGAAACCTGTTTAGTCAGCCAATCATCTATTAAATATTGGGACAGTGATGGATGGTTTCTGGAATAATCTAACACAGAAACTGTATTTCTCTTCCTCCTCCAATTCAAGCCTCTTCTTCCTGTAAGTTAAGTGGAACATATTGGTATTCTTGAATGTCAAAAGGAACAACTAACTGATATGATCACAGGACAACATTCAATTTAAAATGTCTAATCTAAAATTCCTGAATAAAGTATTACTTACTGGATACTTTATTATCTATTAAAATATATACTGACAAGGTTATACTGACTGGGTTTTGATACAAATTGAATTTTTTCCTACTTGATGTCTACAGTCTACCAAAAGACTGCAACCATATAATATATTCATTGTGAATGAGCACAGTGAATATATTATATGGTTGCAGTATTTTGGTAGTTTTCAGGGTTGTCTTGGCTGGAGAAAACAATACTCTAGCATCTACAAATAAACACAACAAACACAAGTGTTGTTTAAAAATGAGGTTTATATTTCACTGGTAATTTCCACAGAGATGTATAAAAATACTCCATAGGCTTGGAACAGTCAAGAGGTAATGTCTCACAGTCTTATTAATAAACGTTTCCACAGGAACCCCATCGTCCACATCAGGCTATGACCATTCACCTGACCAGGAGTGACCAGTCACTGGTTCTGCTTCAAGCTTCAGGTCTGAGCACAGGAACTCCAAGGTCCTTTTGGACCCCACTGCTGGTCCACACACTGGCCAGGGTATCTAGTCAGTCGTCCAAAGCAGATACAGGCGAGACAGAACATCTGCTCTGGAGTGTATTTTTACCGTCTTGATTCTGCTAGAGTGAGTGTGGTGCTCTATTGCCTGTAATGGCAGACAGAGTCCACTAGGTGTCCCTCTAAGGACAGAAAAGAGCTTCACAGCACAACCCGAGGCCGACAGTTGGCCGACCTGTTAGAAAACATTCAAATTGACTGTATGCCAATCTCAACCTAATCTCTGTGCCTGTCTGACGTGTCTCCATGAGTGTTTGATAACAAAGTAAAAAAAAAAAAACATGCACATAATTCCATAATAACATTTGTTAAAAAAGAGGTCTAAAAAAGGTTAAAGATATTGCACTTTTCTCAACTGGTCCAGTCGACATACTTAGATGAATTGCATACAGACACTTCCGATCTTAGTCACAAAAATAGCACATCTCAATTCCTGGCAAGGAATGAAAGAAGAGGAAATTGAGAGAGAGTGTGTGAGTCAAGACATGGTTAGAGGGGAATAAGGAGAGTTAGAAAGAGAGTTAGAGTTAGAGAGAGAGAGAGAGAGAGAGAGAGAGAGAGAGAGAGAGAGAGAGAGAGAGAGAGAGAGAGAGAGAGAGAGAGAGAGGATGAGGTTGCATCATCATTAAATTGCTAGCAGACATTTCTTGAAGTGTCCTGACTCCTGTCCTTGAAGTACATTTCAAGTGTTGATCCTCTAGTTGTCCCATGTCTTTGATGAGCCCTCTAGAGGCAACGGGAGGCATTGCATCATCTCTTGGCGGTGGTGATAATGTGGCTGATGATGATGATGATGATGCTGATGATGCTGTTACCTTCATCGTGCTGCCATAATAACCATAATAATCCTGTCCCAGTGCCCTAGTGCAGGCGTGTGTGTTTGTGTTCTCCCCAGGGTGCAGTGGCCTCAGGCGGGCAGAAGGAGGCGCTCCAGCGCACACTGCAGCTGCTCCCAGTGTTTCCAGCAGAAGACCAGCAGCAGCAGGCCCAGCGAGGTGGCCAGCACGTGGAGCCGGCTGCGCAGCATGGGCGCGGTGAACTTGGCGGCCGTGGAGACGCACACCAGCACCACGGTGGCCAGCGCCAGCAGGATGTTGATGCAGCGGCCCTGGAGAGCACGCGCGTCACCGCCGCTCTCCCACTGCACCGCCTGCTGCTGCTGCTGCTGCAGCTCCAGCTTGGACACGCGCGTCTGACACGTCTCCAGCGCCTCCTGCATGGACACCACAGGGTTAAAGGTCACAGACTGTTTCAAAACAGAGCTAATCAATGGGCAAAACTAAATAGTTAGATTGACAACAACTCTAAATGGTTAGCTTTGCAATTGTGACGTCTGACACGTCTCCAGGACCTCATAAATGGGGACGAAAGGGTTAAAAGCCAGCCACAGAGAGTTTAAAAACACAGCTAATCAATGGCCACTTTGACAGCAAAGCTAAATAGTTAGCCTGACAACAACACTAAATGGATAGATTTGAAATTAGACATTTGGTCTTGGACACCCATGTCTGACATGTCTCTAGGGCCTCCCACATGGGGACCAAGGAGTTATAATACAATGTTACTGAACACAGACATTTTGAGCAGTGTATCATGAATGGACTCGTAATATGAAAAGGCTACCTTATCCAAACACCAAATTTCAATATCTAAAATGATAAGATAAAGAAATCTTTAAAAAAAAACAGAGGAGGAGGAGGAGGGTCCAGGTGGCCCATGGACTATTAAAAGCCACAGACAGTTTAAAAACACAGCTAATCAATGGTCACCTTGACAACAACACTTAATGGTTAGCTTAACAACAGGCCTGAATGTGGCTCTATTAGAAACTTAATCACTGCTAGGGACATAAGTGTAAGGGAGACTATTTAGTTTCTATATTAAGAGTTCAGATGCAAAGTCCACTGAAATATATTTATAAACCAGTAATTTTGATGATATTTATTATTATTGGTCCTGCTCCGATTGTACAGTTTTGGTTAGGTTTGTTTTCAATTGATAATTAGTTACACAGTTTGATACAATTTACTTTAAAAAATATGAAAACAACAGATTTTTTGCATACTGTATTTCCCTCTGAGTTGTTGATATAGTATAACAAAGGACAATACTTGGGTTTGGGTACACATACATCTGTTGTTACCACCAGAAATACTGAGATGTGTTCTGAACTGAGGGGAAATTGCTTCTCTCTGTCTAAAGATAATGTGTTCAGTTTACAGGTTAAAAATAGAGGCAAATGATGAGAAATCTGTAATTACTGAGGTATAATGGGACTTGAAATCCCCACATCAGTCACAAATGTTATTATTACTGCTTTGAATAATACAAGTTATACCAGAGGCTTACTCCTGGTCTATCCAAACACCCGGTTAAATGGGTTGTATAAATGGCAAAGTCTGAAATGCATAGGTTTTAAGGACCTTGGAATGTAATTGGTTTTCAAGCTGTCTGGCTGAGAACTCAATGTGTGTCCATAGACAATTTAGCATGGAAAGCAGATGCATCTTGGAGCACATTGCATTTGCTCTGGCTCAACGATCTGGACCATCTCTCTTATAAATGGATTTTCAAGTGTGCAAATCTCTGGAGCATTAAGCAGCAGACATGCACTTTGTTCCCACATGGCATTTACAGCTCCCTTAAAAAACTTTTGTTGTGAAAGAAGATGTGTTACAACTGAGCAGATTATTCTGCCTTTTCCTTTCTTCTCTCAAGCTTAAAATGAGACATACGATCTGTAATCTACCATCTCATCGCTTGTTCAAAAATGTATCTGAGCCACTTAATATCATGGTCATAACAGGTGCCCTTATTTTTCAAAACTTGTCTGAGCCTCTAATCACAGTTGAATCTGTTCTATTTTGGTTTCGTGGTGCAATGGCCTCATTTTACAAGCCATTTTGAACAGGACTTTCAAAGGACTTTCAAAAAATGGTATTTCTTAATTGGATTTCTTAGTTTAGAGCTGGTATGTTCCCTGAACTTTTACAAAAGTAATTAAAACTGAATTAATAATTAAAAATGATTATTTCTTTGGATTAAAAATGATTATTTCTTTGGGAAAGGATCAGATAAAGGTGTTTAGTTACCGTGAGGTCTCTGGCTCGCTCGTTGGCCTGGTAGGCCACTTTCTCCTCTATGCTGGCCAGCACCTGCTTCAGATTAGCCATCTCATGCTGGTGGAGCTCAGACAGGTCATTCAACTGGTCCTCCAGCCGCTCATATCTACCAGAGAGAGAGAGAGCGAGAGAGAGAGAGAGAGAGAGAGCGAGAGAGAGAGAGAGAGAGAGAGAGAGAGAGAGAGAGAGAGAGAGAGAGAGAGAGAGAGAGATATGAGGATGAGGTTGCATCATCATTAACTTGCTAGCAGCAGACATATGTGGAAGTGTCCTGTCCTTAAAGTAAAGTTCAAGTGTTAATCTGAGAGAACTGAGAGACAGAACTTGAGAGTGGACTAGACGCATATCATGATCATTAATTACACCTCATTAATATTTAGGAATCATTAAGAGTCATTTGATTTTTGCAATGTCTGAATCCCACCAAATGACAACAGTCATAAACACAAATGAAGTGTTAATGATGATTAATGTTTACGACACGTGTTGTGTTGTGTTTCAAAAATGCTCCTGTCTGTCACCCTTATGCAGACCTTCAAACAAATTGAGAGCTTTTTTCACTGAAAAGGTATCAATGTTGAGGTGGTTTCTTTTGACACCAGCCTGATAATTGTACTAGAGCAAACCCAAAGGCATCTGAGGTGGGGATAATGGGCTCAGGTGTGCCTACCTGTATCTCTCCTCTTGCAGTGTCTGTGTGAGGAAGGAGTAGTCAGTCTTGAATTGGTCCTTCAGCGCCTCCATGTCCTCCGTCAGACTGGACTGGGCCTCTCTGATCTCCCGCACCTCCTCCAGCAGGAGGTCCACCCGGCCCTGGCCTTCCGAGGGCCCCGACAGCGGGTTCCCGTTGCTGTCGGCCGACACGGAGGTGCCCGTGGAGCACTCCTCGTCGTCACTGGGGTACTTGTTGGGCTTGTCCACCATGTTGGCGCTGCTGCTGAGGACGCGGTTGGCCTCGCCCTCCTGCTGGAACCCCGAGGGCACCTCCAGCGAGGTCTTCAGGTGGGCGATGTTGTCGGCGCTGCCGAACTTGTTGCGGATGAGGTTGGCGAACTCCCGCGGCTTACTGAAGAAGAACGGCGGCGAGAGCGACACGCCGGGCCCGATGGTTTTGATCTTGTCTAAGGTTGGGTGGCGCCCGCTGCCCGTCGATACGTCCCGCAGGTGGTGGTGGTGGTCCCTCTTGCCGCTGCCCGGCGTGTCTTCTCGCTCCTTGGCTGAGCAGGATGGCGAAGCGTTGTTAGAGGCATTGGACGTGTTGTGCCTAAGGGGGGACGGCGAGGAGCTGGACGTGTTGTGACTGCCGCCACCGCCTTCTGCGTCCTTCATGCGGCGGTGGTACTGCTCGAGCTTGCGCTGGAGGTTGGCGATGGTCTGCGTGGACTTCTGGTGCTTCTTCTCAAACACCTGGCGGATGCGCGACACCTGCTGCTTGTCGGCGCTGTTGACTAGCTTCAGGTACTCGGCTACGTTGGCGTCGCGCGCAGTCTGCTCGATCTTCAGCTGCTCCGTCACCTTCAGGATCTTCTGCTGAAGGCTTCCCAGGCTGCTGCGGCTGCGGCGGAAGTCTGGGAAGAGCTCGGCGTAAGACGACGAGGCGGACGACGTGCTCCGCTCCAGCTCCAGGTGTGTGTCCGAACCCCCGCGCCGCATCATCGCCGGCACGGGGATGCTTAGAACGTAGCCACCGTCGCCCTGATCCATCTATAGGAGAAGCACACACACACACACACACACACACACACACACACACACACACACACACACACACACACATACACACACATACACACACACACCCAGGTTAAAGGCTGAATAGGCTTCTGAAAAACAGGACAGATAACAAAAGGCTAAAGTATAATCCTGCAGCCCCACAGCTTCTCCTTTAGCATAAATATATCCCATAAATGATAGTCTTTATCTTTGTTTACGTACAACTGTGTGTGTGGTGAGGCAATTTGCACAAAGTTGTTTTGCTTTGAGATTCTCTGCACTGAAAGATGATGCCTGTGTTCAACTCACAGGGAAGGAATTTTCAAAATAAGGATACATAATTCAGTGCTTCACAGGAGAGTTACACAATGTCACCTCAATAACTATCTTTTTTCTCCTTGGGATAAAAAAACACACACCACAACAAATCCAAACAAAAGAAAAACACCACTCTTCCTTCCATGCCTGTCTTGAAGCGTCAGAGAGGCAAGATGATTGTGCAGTCTGAGAGTAAGCGTCTGCCGAGAAAGGAACAGATCACTGTGTCAAAGGACCACCGCACTCAAAAGTGTTACATAAAGGCCGAAGCGTTTTAGCAAAGCACACCGTTTCGTAACAACACACACCTCAAGCCCAGAACCCATACACCCCCTCTCCTCTCCTCTCCTCTCCTTTCCTCTCCTCTTCCCCACCCAACTCCTCTCTTCTATTCTCCTCTCCTCTCCTCCTGCCTTTTTCAGGGACGTGTCCGCAGCACAATCAGGGACCTTGTGCCTCAGCTTGCACAAGTTCCACTTTTATTGCCATCTCAAGGAAATAGCCGTGCGAGGAGACAAACATCCTGTTTTCATTGCCGTGTCGTGGCCAGGGTCTCCCATTAGTGCACAATGAATGTATCCCACCCACGGCACAGAACGCCCCGCTCCGCTCCAGCAGCAGGTAAAGCTATTCCACAGGCACGCCGTGAAGGCAGGCAAGCCCTTAAACATAATGGCAATCTGGAGGAAATCCACACAGCTCCTTTGCTTTCTCTCTCTCATTTGTTTGCTCTCTCTCTCTCTCTCTCTCTCTCTCTCTCTCTCTCTCTCTCTCTCTCTCTCTCTCTCTCTCTCTCTCTCTCTCTCTCTCTCTCTCTCTCTCTCTCTCACACACACACACACACATTCTCTGTCTCTCTCTCACACACACACACTCAGGCACACATACACTCTCTCTCTCTCTCTCTCTCTCTCTCTCTCGTCTCACTCACACACACACACACACACACACACACACACACACACACACACACACACACACACACACACACCTTCCCTTTTACACCAATGCTTCTCTACGTCTCCCCTTTGTTGTGTGGTGTCTTCATTGTCACAGTTGATTTCCCCCTGATGGGATTTGTTACCTAATAGTGGGGATTTTGCAGCAATCATTGTGCCTTGCAGAACCTGCTTTGAAAAAGGGCAGATTGTTCTTCTGTGTCTGCATACAGTACATATAGGCTAGTCCTTGGTGTCTGCATATACATGTACACTAGTCATATGCAGTATATATACACATACTCATACATATATACATGTGGTCATCATTGTCTGCAAATATATGAAGTCTTTGGTTTCTGCATATACATGCAATCTTTGGTGCCTGCATATGCAAGTAGTCTCGGGTGTGTGGATATACGTCTCCCCGGGGTTATTGCTTTTGTGTCATATTAACAACAAACATTCCAAGCTGCCTGCAATTTATGGCTTATGGGTACACAATGCGGAAGACTGTCTGAGAGAACCAATCCTATCCCATCAAAATGATCTGTGAGCCGCACGGTTCCCAATCCACATGCACTGTGAGTGACCCCTCTTACACAAACAAGGCACTAGTGTGTGAGAGAGCGCTTGCCTCACACTGCCGTGTCATGAGTAGTGGAGGTGTACAACACAGTTCAGCACACAGAGGGCTCTCTGAGAACCATCTATCCCCAGGAAGGCACTTTTTTTGGGGCTTGCTCAAGTCTGTGACCTGCCTAATCGCGTTAGAGCGTCTGAAATCACGTTATGGTGATCAACTAGTCACACTGTACCGCTGCGCATCCATCCCTGTCAACCCTGTGGCGTGCAACACGTCGACACAGATGCAAGCCCAAGTCCACATCAGCATCAAGTACTGTATGGTGGGTTGAAGGAATTAATTGTGTTTGCCAAACAAACAGAGTAAACCAAAGCTATCTTGGAGGGCCGGAAAGGGCAAATATAAGAGACTGATAATGCCTGGAAAAGGCCAACATTGTGCATGTAATGAGTATTTGCAAGCATGAGTGCAGGGGTGTGTGTAGGTGTGTGTGTGAGGGAGTGTGTGTCTACAGAAGAGAGAAAGAGCGAGAAAGAAATAGAGAGAGAGAGAGAGTGCGCAGGGGAGAAGTAATGGAGAGAGAGAGAGAGAGAGAGAGAGAGAGAGAGAGAGAGAGAGAGAGAGAGAGAGAGAGAGAGAAGGTCGAGAGAGAGGCCAAGTAAGTACACCCTAAGCACACTAAGTACACACTAAGCACATGTGAGGAAAAGAACACATGTGTTCACCATGCACAGCACTAATGAACCCCACACACACATCCTCAGTTAATGAGTACAGGGCCAGGGCCAGTCCCAGGGACAAGTCAGGTCCACACCCACAGAAAGAAAGGTTACACAAACTCCTAAGACCAGCGCTGGAAATCCTCCCCAGCAAACAAAGGCTTTCTCCCTCTGTGCTTGTTATTCTTACAGTCCAGGGAGGAGTCGGAGCTTATTTTTTCCTCTTATTTACCTGAACGGCCGTCTAAACACACACACACACACACACACACACACACACACACACACACACACACACACACACACACACACACACACACACACACACACACACACACACACACAGTAAAGGGCTGTGCCACCAACTAAACACAAGTCTTTTGTTCAGTGGTAAACAACATTGTGGCTTCTCTCTCTCTCTCTCTCTTTCTCTCACTCTTTCTCCCTCATTCTCTTTCTCTCAGGCCCTTGTGGAGCTTGGCTGTGATTAAGACTTGATTGAGCAGCTGGATGATTGAGTAGTGTGGTAGATTTGGGTTGAGTCATAGCAAGCACTAGAGTGGATTGTGAGAGAGAGGAAACAGAGAGGGGTGAGTTCTACTTCTACCCCTGACGGCAGCATATTAGACCACTGGACAAAACACAACCTGGCCCAAAACAAGACTAGTGTGCGCTCATGCGGATTTCAGACCAGATTGAATCATAATCTGATTCCTCTAATCAAATTACTAATCCGAAACTGAATGTGCCATTGGTTTGGCTGATCAGAGAATCAATCCCCCAGCTGTTTTGAAGAGTATAAATGGCCTGAGGCTCCTAGTGCATATTTTTCTCCATCTGCATCTTGGGAAGTGAGAACTATGAAGCTCCGATCACAAGCCATGGCAGAACCCTCAGTGTGAATCACTGTTACTACCGCTATCTGGAGCATCTTGTCCACACACGTCCATTTTCAGCTTCCACGGAACAAATAAATAAATTCACAATGCCACGTATGTTATGCACAGAGTACTGAACGTCTAACCCCGGGTCAACATCGACATGTGAAGAGAATGTTCCCTAATGTATACAAACCATTACAATGAACAAGTCATGCTTTGCACACAAGAATGCGTAAGAGACAGACTCGTGATGTAAAGCAGAGAGAGAACTCCTGCATGCATGCCGTGAGTGAGCCTTGCCCTCCGTCTCCGACAGCGTGAGCAAATGGACACACTTAACAAGATAAACATGTTAATGTTTAGACAGATGGGACAGCGGTCCGTGCATCACACAGGGCCTGCCTGCCTGCCTCTGCCGGGCCAATCTTGGGGAAAGTTGCTGGGGTCCAAGAGTGGCCAAAAGTTAGGCTATTTCTGTCCTTGGCAGAGGTTGCAGCCTCACCCAGGTCTGAGAGGAGGACCGGGAAGCCACCACCGAAGGAAGAGAAATTAAAAAGTCGCGGACGAGGCAAGAATGCCAAAGCCTATAGCTTGTTCCCTTTGGACTGGATGGTGAAGGGGCCAAAAGCACACACACACACACACACACACACACACACACACACACACACACACACACACAGGATGTGACTTCATGAGACACTCCTTGGTTGATTAATGCAATACGGCTGATTTGGAAAGAAGCCCAGAGCGAAGAAAGTGAGAGAGAAAGACAGAGAGAGAGAGAGACAGAGAGAGAGAGAGAAAGAGAGATGGAGAGAGAGAGAGAGAGAGAGAGAGAGAGAGAGAGAGAGAGAGAGAGAGAGAGAGAGAGAAGGAGAAAGAGAGAGAGCACTTCAATCTGGGAGTTGTATGTATCCCAGTCACCAGTTGCAGTTGTGTCTGTGAGCTGAGCTGAGTTGGCCCATCTAACGGGTCTGAGACAGACAGGGTCATTAACAGGGCAGACATGGCCTCTCACAGCGGCCCCCCGTGACCACGGGGTCAAATTAGCCACAAGCACAATGGCAGGGAGGGAAATGAAGGCAGCACTAAGTGCTGATGTCCACATACTTAGCTTCATGTTCCACATACCACATGTTTCTTTCTTCCTTCCCCCTCTCTCTCTCTCTTTTTCACTCACTGTTACACACTCACTCTCTCTATCGGTCACTCGCTCTCTCTCTCTCTCTCTCTGTCACTCTCCCTCTCTCTCATTCACTCTCTCTCAGACACACGCTCTCTCTCTACAACAAGAACTGAAGGCACCGCTGGCTGACTGGCTAACTTCCACCAATTGCCAAATCAGAGATGCACCGGGGAAGGTGGTGGTGGGCTGAGACACACATCAGATCCGTTTAGCCAACTTTTTAGTCTTTCTATTCTGCCGAGTCAGCGTGCGGCAGCGGCAATCTAAAAAGAGCAGATGAGAGAGGAAATGAAACAGCTGACCCATGTGGCACACACAGCACAAAGAGATTAGGCATTCTCAGCCTCTTACTGACAACTCTCCAACAGCAATACCACGCTAACACTCTCACTCGCACTCTCTCGGTTTCTCCCATTCTCTATTTCTTTCAATCTCAAATTAAAATCAGTTTCGTGGGTTTGTTTCTGGAAAATAAATTTGCCAACATACAATACAAAACAGAGGCAGTATCTCTTTGTATAGAAAGCAAACAAACATCAAAAACAAAAAGAAAGAAACAAGTAAGTCTCCTTCTCTCTCTCTCTCTCTCTCCAAGCCACCCAGGCCGAGCTTTTAGACAATAGATAAGGCATTGTAACAGATGCCTCACCATGTGACAGAGCAATATCAAATAAAGGTCTGGAGATAGAATTAAGAGCCCATGATCTGCACTTCCTTTTGCTTGGGCCTTCCTCTCTCTCTCTCTGTCTCTCTACCTCTCTTCCATTGTCTTTGTCTCTTCGGGGCTGACAAAGCGACCTAGGCTATATCCTCATAGAGCCATCATTCAATTTCACATTTAAACATAAGCCCAGTTCTCATGAGGAGGAGGCTGTGGATCTTACAGTCTAGACTGGCTGGATGTTATTACCAATGTTCTCTCACAAGCATCCATACTCTTTTCACTTTTATTGGACAGGACAGTGTAGAGAGACCGGATATGAGAGTGGGAGAGAGATGGGGAGGGATCAGAAAATGACCACAGGTCGTAATCAAACCCGGGTCCCCAAATTGATGGTATGGCTCTTTAGCCAACAGAGCCACAATGCCCCCAGCATCCAGACGCATAAAGCACAAGGCCTAACAGATAACAGTGTCCTCCTCCAAAATTAGGCTGAGGAGCAGAGGAGTCCGTCACGGTCATTTGCCTGATAAGTCCTTATTTATTAAGGAAAGCGTGAAATCATCCAGTTAGTGGCGGCATCATTTCCCAATTAAGTCTGGGGGGATGGGGAGGAGAGTGAAGGGGGGCTACATCCCCCGACATCATGTGTCATTTCAGGGCATCTTCACAGCCAGATTTATTACAAACCAGCCTGTTACACCCGACATGGCTTGTACAGCATCCAGGCGGAAAATACACACCAGAGGCTTTGTGTGTGTGTGTGTGTTTGCTATCTTTGATTGCAAGCATGTGCCCTGATATAGTAGCATGTATAAACTGGTCATGTCAGGGACCAGCCAAAGGGAAAACACAAGCACATATTCACATTTTCTCTTGCTCTCTCTCCCTCACACACACACACACACACACCTCACACCACACACACACACACACACACACACACACACACACAGTGTCGTGCCCCTGTAAGATTTAAGGTAGCTCTGTCTCTGATTGTTGAGGCAGTGATGAAGCATGGAGCTCAAAAAGGGGACAGGAGGTGTGTGTGTGTGTGTGTGTGTGTGTGTGTGTGTGTGTGTGTGTGTGTGTGTGTGTGTGTGTGTGTGTGTTCCTTCATGTAACCTGAGCAGACAGGACAGACTTGGGGCTACAGGACAGACATGAAGGAGGCTGAGCAAGCATGGCACATGACTGCTACCCCCATACACACACACACACACACACACACACACACACACACACACCCCTCTTCCATCCTGTAGTGACTGAATCAGGTCACCCTAACAGCGGCGGGGTGTGAGGCTCCAGCTTACATAATGACTGGCTGATGGCATGAGAAGGCTTTTCTGGGTCTAACTAAGGAGCCGAGACAAGTGCTCTCACCGAACATGCTCTCACACAGCGAGGCGCTTCAAGCCCTCTTCACTTCTTTTTTTTATTTGCTTTTCTTTGTCAGAGGCCCTCAGAGGAATTTGACTGTGTTACGATGAGATGAGATTTCCCTTTGGGCTTCATCATCAGCTGTCAAAGAATGCAAATGAACACACAGATAAGCTATCGCTGAGGACATCAGGACGCTGGGCACATGGGGAAGTCAGATGACCGTCATGTTTGCCTGCATCACTGTGTGTGTGTGTGTGTGCTTACTTCAGTGTCTTAGGACAGATAGCGAGTGCTATTCATCATTCAAATGCAAATCCAAAGAATGCAACAGAATCCCCATATGACCCCTATGCCCTCGCCACTGAAGTGAACCCCAATGTCTTAAAGCAACACCTCGGAGCAAATCAAACCACAGTCCTGTTGTTTGTGTTTGTCGAGTACCGTTGGATTGGGTTGGTCAAACTTTTTTGCTTGTGAATGGTGCTGTCAAACGATTAAAAAAATCATTAATTAATCTGATTAATTACAAAATTTTGCCATGATTAATCACCTTTAATCGCAATTCATTTCCTCCATAAAGAATTTCAATTTTACTTCATCCTCCACTGTTTTTGGACACAGAGGAGTTCATAGTATTTGTCAGGTTTGACTAGATTTCCAAGTCATTTTCTAGCTGAAATTTAGCACCAGGAAATAGGAAGCATTTCAATCATGATTAATCGGAGTTATTTTTTATAATCTGAGTTTTTTATTATTATTATTATTATTAATAACGTGAGGTAAAGTGTTGATTTTGCTAGCATTACTTGTGAACTCTTTTGCCATATGCTAAGAAATCTAAGATGCCATGGGCCAATGCAAAATAAAGAGCACCAATTTTCAACCAACTACAAGTGCTAATACTAGTGTTAGATTAGAGCATAGCCCCTATTTGCGCCACTGGGCACAGGCATTATGCAATTAAAAGTATGCTCTCAGAAATTGTCATAGTTTAGTCCAACTCGATTTAAAAGGCAAGATGACCTTTTATTTAGACGGGCCACATGAAAGATAGCAAAGGGCTCTGCAATTAGCCCCTGGGTCTTGGTTTGACCACCCCTGCAGTAGGATATTTGAATAGAATATTTGCTACAACAAAGACAAAATAGCCAATGGCAACTGATGAGGGGAACCGAACTTTGGTCAGTTTTCCTGTGTCCCATTTAGATCACATTAGCTGTGGGTTTGCAATTTCTATCTCTATTGTATCAAATTTTGTCATTCTGCTACCTACATGTACCGACAGAACTTGGCAACCTCAAACAGGGATATGGGCTCATTGACTCCTTAGTCATTTCCTTTAACTGGTGTGAATCGACTTGATGATTAATAATTCAGTTTGTGAGGATTCAGAATTTAGGATCAGGGGAAAAGCTGAGATTCAGCAAATAATTCTCTTATAAAACTGAAATAAACGCAGTAGCAACAGCCAGCCATGTACTGTCGATGACATTGCAGAAGCCAGTCTGCATTCAA
Source organism: Sardinella longiceps (assembly GCA_027497455.2). Lineage (NCBI taxonomy): Eukaryota > Metazoa > Chordata > Actinopteri > Clupeiformes > Clupeidae > Sardinella > Sardinella longiceps. The sequence continues at coordinate 30,720,254 of JAODXP020000017.1, read as the reverse complement.
ATGACTTGTTCAATAAAGGCGTATCTGATACAGTCGGCTGTGTCAGGGAACCCAATTTCCGCTTCCCTGCCACCAAGCCCTCATTGGGGAATTTCATTTTCCCAACGCCACCAAAACAACCCTTAATGGATGTGCTCCCCCCCGGGAGGTACACAGTGTGAAAGGCACCGCCAGTCTCGACCTCAGGCGCACTCCCTCCCTCGCTCTGGGGAGGCCATCTCAAGAGACTCTTTTATGACAGTGATTACATTTCTGTAATGGCTCAAAGTGACGGGGCCTATGGTCATTAATTTGTAATTTCTGTGTCATATTTTTTTTTAAACCAAAAAGGCCTTCATTTACATCTTTAATATATTGCAGTGCCAAGCAGACATATTGGAGAGAGAGAGAGAGAGGCCATTCATTACACTGCAAAGCTATGCACATTAGTCAGTGGCTAACCTTGATGGGAGAGTGTACAGCTGAGAGGGATGTGGGAGGCAAATGATTGATATGTTTATGGTGCTTAGAATATCTATGCTAATCAAAGGTAGTGCTAAATCCATGGTAATCATGGTAAACATTGCAGCCTTTTTCTAGCATCTGAGGACAAAAAGGGCCCTTTACAAACAGTCTCTCAACTTTCCTATGCACTTTACCTTGAGCTCTTTGGAAACACAAGGAAGGACAAAGAAAAAAGGAATTCATTAGGACTTCATTTCAGAGAATCTGAATCCACTCACACTTACAGGAAGGTGAGTGTTACTGTGCTAAGTTATCTCTGCCAAGTTATTTATTCAAGCCAAGTTGATTGGTTGCTGTTTCATAGAAGTGCATGGGACTGTGGGCCTTTTTATGCCTCCTTTCACTTCATAGGAAGGAACCAGCAGACACTATGCCAAAGGAGGTTTCCCTAGGACGGAGTAAAAGGAGGTTTGAAAGGACGCATCAAAACACTTCTCGTAAGCACTTAGAGAACCCAAACTGTCCTTGGAGTAAAGTATCTCTGGGTCATTTCATTAGAAAAGGAACTTTCTGGAGCAAAAACGAAACAAGAGCAGCAACAAGGAGAGACCAGTGCATATTTCCATTTATTTATTTACTAAACGAAAGAGCAACAAGGAGAGACTCTTGAGTGCTTATTTGCACTAGTATAAGAAGGATGGCGAGTGCGTGGGGGTCAAAATGGCTTTAAACACAAACACAGCTACTATCAGCATCCATGCAGCCCACAGGCTGGGGGTTAAGCCGCTCCTCATGGATGTGATCTCCAGCCTGAGTCTGTGGCCGGAGAGGAGGCTTTGGAAGAGACACAGATAAGTTCAACAACAACAACAACAGCAGACCATCCCCAACCAGCCTCCAGGCTCTCCCAGATGCTCTTTAGAAGAAGGTCTTGCACTCTGAAACGTTTCCACATGTGCTTGCACTCACACAGACAAATACACACACCCACACACATGTAGATGCAACAAACATACACACACACTCACACATACACACAGGGCTGGTAGTGAAAAAAAATCCTGAGCCTGAACTTTTCTCCATATCAGGGAGGTGTGAAGAGGTGGCGGGGTTTTATGTTTGCAACACACTTTTAGAACTCTACTTGGCCATGGGTAAATTCAATATCTTTGAATAGGAGACAATGATGAGCATGCAAGTGTAACGGAGGCCAGCTAGCGCGGCTAGCTCAGTGGTAGTGTGTAAATCCTCATCACCCAATTCCATGGGCGCTTCTAACACGCTGAGTTAGAAGCTCGGGCTTTTAGCTCAGTTGGATAGAGCGTTCCACTCCCACGCCGGGAGTTTGTAGCTTGCGGGGTGGCGGGTTCGAGACCCGTGTGCGATGCGGACCGCCACCGGCTACATTGGTGCTGTGACCCGGATGGGAGTGAGGATTTGGAGGGTGAGTGTAACGGAGGCCAGCTAGCTCGGTGGTAGTGTGTAAATCCTCATCGCCCAATTCCATGGGCGCTTCTAACACGCTGAGTTAGAAGCTCGGGCTTTTAGCTCAGTTGGTTAGAGCGTTCCACTCCCACGCCGGGAGTTTGTAGCTTGCGGGGTGGCGGGTTCGAGACCCGTGTGCGGTGCGGACCGCCACCGGCTACACAAGCATGTACTTTTAACTTGGAACATGTTATTTATAATTGATAAATAACATGAGTTCTACGCAATTTATATAAGTGTACAACGAGCAGGAAACATTGAAATCGTAGTTGAATCCTCTTTACATATCTGGGATCTAGGCTACGCCTGAAATCAGGCATGGCGCCTGAACACTATCAGCCCTGCGCACACACACACACACACACACACACACACACACACACACACACACACACACACACACACACAGAAAATTGGGTGTGTATGTATAACTTTGTCGATTTAGAGTTGCTAAATGAATAGAAGTTCCTCAAACACATCAGAACCAAACCTTTCCCATCAACACTGAAACTAATCAAAATATTCTCACTTCACACAACACGATTTCCACGATTTCTTGTGTGTCTATGGTGTCTCCTTAGGCCCAGCCTAAGTGAGATCCCAGTGCAAAGCAGAGCACTCCCTAACACTCTCATCAGTTACAGCTCCACTTGATCTTAATAGGCATTAAACTGCTCGTTTGTGCACCCTGCCGTAGCACAAAGCAATTCAGCTGCAGTGGAAGTAATGGAGGGGAGAAGCTAAATGAAACTGAAAACGATGCTTTTACAAAAACAGTTTTGAGAAGACACAAGGTTATTTTAGCTAACTGAGAAACAAGCCTACAGTAGGGCACGCTTTTAGGCCCGTACTAAGTCAAACCTGTGACCATGTGACCAAAGTCAAACCTGTGACCATGACGACCCTTTTGGTCTAACCAACATCTGTGTTCTGTGCGACCTTCAGAAATCTCTCTCGCTCGCATCAGTGCACTTGACTTAGCAGATGTGGCATTAGCCAGGGAGAGGCAGTGAGACAGCAGTTAGTATTAAATAAGACATAGGCTACACTCCGAGTCTGTGGGGAACGAAACTGCTAGCAACGACAGTTAGCAAGTGCTTCCGTCCACCTTTCCTGAAAGATGCTGTGTGTGTGTGTGTGTGTGTGTGTGTGTGTGTGTGTGTGTGTGCTGGTGGCTGTTAATGTCTCTGTTTGCTACGTGAGATGAGGCCTGTTAGGAGAATCTCTCCCCTGAGAGCCAAGGATGAGCACGGATATCTTGAGACTAACACAGCGTGAAGTCCAACTGCCAATGTCCTCAACGGATGCCGGAGGGGAGAGAGAGCTTCGACCGACCGAGTTCCATGCAGAGCAGGGGGGGGGGAAACACACTCACACACACACATGCACACACACATACAAATGAGAGAGGATAAAAACAAAAAAAGTTTCCTAAAGTTGGGGGAGATCCGACAGCTGAATCTTGCAGAGGAGAATTCATTATTGAACCAGACTGGTACACCCAGCCAGTAGAGGAGCTAGGATACAAAATGGCAAAATAGTGTTGAACCCAAATCTCTACTCAGCACCTAGACCCAGCAAGCCAAGTCACATCACACACACACACACACACACACACACACACACACACACACACACACACACAAAGGACAATGTATCACACACACACACACACACACACACACACACATCAAATCCACTCACCATCACACACACACTGAGCACGTTTCCATGCAACATCACACACACATTAAACAAATACAACACATGACATTCATACAACGCACACAGACAGACACACACAGACACACACACACACACACACAGTGAGCACACGCCCTAGGATTAGCATTGTGTTTGAATGGCTGCCCTACAAAGCTGGTCTGAACATGCAGCATTAGGGAGGCAGGTGAGGGGAACAGCAATTAGTCGACCTGCCGGCACAGCCTGCAAAACAGCAAAGAATGACCTTTCCCAACAGGGCCTCCCTCTCTTTTCTCTCCTCCTCCCAGGGACTCTGGCTCCCTTCTTTTCTTTCCTTTCCACTCCCTTCC
>JAODXP020000017.1:30711271-30713771 GCA_027497455.2 Sardinella longiceps | reverse complement strand
CTTCCACTGCAGTGAACCAGGACCGGGGGCCGAGGGGGCGGATGGAAGTGGCCACTCTACAGGCCTCAGCTCCACTCCATCCCTGCCTGCTGGAAAGCACCTGTGACTTGTGTTGTTTTGGCACTTTGACTCCTCATGCGTGTGAACCTTAGGCCTACTGGGCTTGACTTTATGACAGCCTCAGCAATTTCAATGGTCCCGAAACTGCACAGCAGGTTTCAGTGCATGCCACACAGACTGACTGATACTGAAAATGGCCCCTATGAAAATGAAGTCATTCATTCATAGACTCAGTTCTTTTTTCTTCTCCTTTTTGAGCTCTGAGGGAGTGAAAAAAGGGCTTTTCTGCTTGTGTGCTCGTATGAGATAACGTCGCCACCGACTGAGCGATATCATAGATCTTGCTTTTTTAAAAGGGACCAAGCTGTATTGAAATCATAACTGATGGCTCGGAAGAGGCTTTTGGGAACGCATGAATGCCTTTTATCTCCGTTTTTTTTTTAAAAAAAGCCCCCTCTTTGGAGTCGTCACAAATCTTAAGCTTACGCTTGGGAGGGGTTATAAACATGACACACAGGCACAGCGGGGTGTTTTCCAGCCTTCAGAACAACAAAGATTTGGAGATGACTGTCTGTTGTCTTCACCAGCACGAGAGTTTAAAGTGTTTTTCAGAATGAAGAATTGAAAGAGACTCACAGTGGGTCATATGTGGTTTAGTGAGAAAGACTGAGAAAGAATAAGAGAGAGCGAGAGAGAGAGAGAAAAAAAGCAAAAAACAAGAGAGGAACAGAGAGAGAGAGAGAGACAGAGGAAACCTTTCATGGCCTGCTGCACCAGACAATCCAGCCGTTGAGCCGTGCGGGGGTGGTGGGGGTTCTGCTGCCTTCTCCCCTGCGGAACCCCCTCATGTTTCCCTCATCACCTCTTGCCTCCTCCAGAACCGAGACTGGGGGAGATCCTATCAACTGCCCTCAATAATACGGCCTGCACAGATATCCCATAAGCCAGCTCCACCGCACCGCCCGTCATCACCGCCCGCGCTCCACAGCAGACGGCCTCTACGTGATCGGAATGTCTCAGAGCAACTGTGGCAAAGAGCCTAAGAGATGCTTCTGCATCAGTCTTCACAGAGAGGGCAGAACGCTGAGCAAGAGGAGCAAACGTTTACCGGGTTCCATGCTCTGGTTTTTGCAAGGGGGTGGGGGTGGAAAATCTCCCTTAATGCAGACCGGAGTGGAGATCTCATACATTGATGCGAAAGATCATCAAAAAGTTTATATTATGATGTAATGCACTTATGCAGATGGGAATTATTCATGCTTGCTCTCTTAAGATATTAAGTTGCTCTATCTTGGTTAGGACTCAATAATCTTTGGTCTTATGGAGCAGGCAGAGGGCAGACGCTGGACAGTTTACTGTACTTCTCTTGGTCAGATCTGCACAAATGTGTTGGTTTTTCAGTAGCTATCGAGACTTAAAGACTTTATATTACATTGCAATGAGGAAGTAAGGACTCATGGCTAAAATGTCTTGATTACACCCAGGAAGGACAGAAAACATCTGCAGAGCAAGAAACCTTTGAAGCTCTGGTTTGGAAGCCTGAGTCACCCTGAGTCAAAAAAAGGGAAGTTTCGTAAGCCCCAAGTTAGCACATGAAAGTCCAGGCACTGCCAATGACATTAGGTGCGTGAAACGCCTTTGTTATCGGGCCGGGCAGCACTCACAGTAGCCTGCTGCTCATGCATGCAGCCAACAACACAGGTTGACAGGCAGACAGGCAGGCAGGGAGGCAGGTAGGGAGGGAGGCAAGATTCGTGTCTAGTGGGTGAGAGTGGGAAAATAAATAAATAAATGAAATGTTTTTGGTCCCGGTGCACTGAAATAGCAGCTTAGGTTACATTCAGACAGAAAGAGAGAGAGAGAAAAAAAACTTCCCCCTTTAATAGAATGGAGAGAAAAAGCACTACTATCTGCAAAATCATTCAAGCTGATAAAAAAACATCACATGGTTTCAGATCCCTCAGCCGGTCTGTTTACTCTGAAAATATTCTTGTAGTATGAAACCAGGATGGTTGGTGGGGGGTGTTGGGGGATGGGGGGGGCATGGGGGGACACAAAGAAATATGCATAGTTTGCAAGGGGAAAGTACCACACTGACACAATCCAGCTAAACTTGCTCAGCCAAACGAATGCATACAGCCGCTAAACCCATCTGCTCTTGAAGCCTGTGGCATGACTGCACAGAGCTGAGACAGCTCAGAGTGGTGCAACCTGCCCAGACCAGTTGAGAATGCGCTGGAATGTGAGCCTTTAATAAATGGAAGGAGATAAATCTGTAGCCCTCAGTAAATCAGAGAGGGGCTGGGGAGCAAGGATCCATTGATGCTTCAGCTGTGATAAACAACCAAAATGTACCAGCAGTTGCCAGTGAGAGGGAGAGAGAGAGAGAGAGAGAGACTCTTAAATCACACTAACCCCTCTCTCTTTCATACTCTCTCTC
>JAODXP020000017.1:30678771-30708771 GCA_027497455.2 Sardinella longiceps | reverse complement strand
GAAAAGGTCAGTGATTGACATCTTCCTTCGTTTCATGACACTACTCTAGTTGCAGTACTTTCAAGCACTGCCGCCTGCCCTTTTAAAAGGTGCCAGAATTCAACAGTGTTTTACAGAGAGGCGATTGATGTATTGAAAATACAGGTTGCTCAATGGTTATGCCTCGAAAGGCTTCCACTAGACAAAGAGCAGGCAAATTAGCATTATTGCTTGAATGTTACATCACTGTGGCCTCTTAACTTACAGTGGCTTTTGAACTGAAGCTGTAGTGGGTGCCAGCAAAGCCTTGCCACTCTCCAACTCCAAACTTTCCTTGCGCAGTGCGACATCATGTACCAGGAGATCAATCAAGGCTTTTTAAAAGTCCAGGATGGCAAACAGACAGACTGAGACATCTCATGTGATTCCGGGGCCATTTAGCCTTCTGCCATCATTCATAACTAAAGCCCTTAAGCTGACGTCTGGCACAAGACTGATGCAGAAGGAAAACAGAGAAAACATAACAAGGCTAATGTGTCTGGAACAATTAAGGCAGAGCACACTGTGACCCCTCGGGGACTCAGCTGACTGTACACAAGCTCACAGACCACAAGGGCCCTCCAATCTCGTCCAGTGGGAGAAGAATGCATCAACTTCATGGTGATGGAAATACAGTAACAGCAAATAATGACAACTCCGCACTCTAGAGATGGGATTTTTGCATTGATGAATGATGTGTTTTTGAAGATATATGTTCACCCACAAAACAGTAGCCTACGTTAGATGACACCCGTCATGGCCATTGCTCGTGGCATTTCATGTTTCAAGAAAGAGAATCAAAGAGTAACGTTAATCAACGTTATTGAAGAGTCAGGAGTTTGCGCAAAATCTCATATTGTGCTTTCTGAAGATCTCCCCTGAATCTAATTCGCATCTTGTCAATGAATATGTGAATAATGTATTATGGTGATCTTCCACATTAACGCAAGTTCGGTTCACAAAATACACACACACAAAAAAAGAACCACATGAGGCGATGCAAACGCACAGACGCTCTGAAGGATCCGCGTTGCGAGAAAACTGGTAGCCCTTTGTAACGATCAGAGAAGATGTGCTACAAAATGTCAAAAGGATTTTGACGGATACACATAGTAACAACTGTCTTGGTTATAGCCCATGTCATAACTTAACGTTACATCAGAGCGTGTGTGTTCACATTTATGTGGCTAACGTTACAAGAAATGCAAAAGCCAATGTAATTCTCCAGTGTAGCCTACATTCATGACAGTCTCAATCTCTCCCTCTCAAACAATACAGCAGGGACATTGTAACGAAGACGTTGGAAATCTGTCAGAAAACTTACCGCTTGATCTCTATCCAGCTGTTATTTTTCTACTTCTGCGAAACTTCTTCCCTTACCGAAGTCGGCACTGGACATAATCAGTGTCTGACGCTGGCGAAAGTCATCGCAATAAGTTACACTGCCCTAGGCAACTTGCGTCGCATTCACAAACGGTCTCTTATCTGACTACATTCTTTCACTGCTCCGCTCAACCTCAAGCTTGTCCGATTTCTCAGAGTTCCAAGACAATTTGTTATATGCCACGCCCACCGAGTCCTGTTAACCGAGAGGAGGCGGGGATAACACGTTCAATTTCAAAACCTCTTGCACAGGGGTAGAGAACCTATGGCTCGCGAGCCAGATGTGGCTCTTTTGATGATTGCATCTGGCTCGCAGACAACTCTTTAATAAAATAAATGACGATGTTTAAATTGTAAAACATTCTCATGTTTTCTCATGTTTCTCTATTTCAATCCATTCATCTATCTATTTCAGCCCAAGGTGACTGGAATAGCAATTGTGAGAAACAGAAAACCATTCACAGATGGGGAGTACGCCAAATGGCAAATTTGCTAAATTTTTTGGTGACTTTTCGAATAAAGACAAGATAATTGAGCGAATAAAAGACATGCCTCTGACCTGACACACCACTACCGCGACCTGACATATTGTATGGCTCTCATGGAATTAAATTTTAAAATATGTGGCGTTCATGGTTCTCTCAGCCAAAGAGGTTCCCGACCCCTGCTCTAACATATTGGGAGTGTCTTGACAATAACAGCTAGGCCTAAATGTTAAAAAAAACATATGCTATTTTCGTAACAGTAAATACTTTTGTGATAGACTAGTCTACAATGACACTATAAGCTTAATTGCATTCCTAAGGAAAAGGATGTCTCTTCAATTTTACAGTCCTGCTCTGACTTGTTTGAGGATTAAACCAAGAGCTTAAACTACTATCCAAATTGAATTTTTATAGCCAACCCTCAATTGGTTCAAGGCAGACACTCAGCTCCAGGGGAGCCCACCTCTAAAGATTTCTAAAAACAAAGAAAAGGTCACAAAGTTTAATGCAGGAGAGTCACAGATTCACTCAACATGTTGATTATGTTTTGCTATTGTTTCCTATGGACATTTTGTTTGTGACATGGGCTATAGGCCTAATAGCCTAATAATAGTAATAATAATAAAAAAAGAAGAAGAAGAAGAAGAAGAAGAAGAAGAATGTTAATCACTATTAAATCTTGATTAAAAAGATTCAAAGCAAGTGCAACCGGTTGTCTTCATAACACAACAATTGTACTTTGCTGCTAGGTGTTTTGATTCATGGAGTGGCAAACAGACCGAGGGCATACCCACTTAGTCAATATTAAAATGTCATTAAAGGAAAATGTTATTAAAGGACGAAGTGGCTTTTTCTATTAGGAAAGACCCCAAAATCAGAGATTGGATTGGATCAGGCATTGGAATCAGGGTCTAGGTCACCCTTGGTTAACAGAAGGCCTTCTTGACAAATGCAGGGACTGTGCCAGAAGTAAACTGGCATTAAGGCAAGTTCATGCACTGCTTTAAGCCAGGCAGCAAAAGACATGCAAGCCACTGTGTTACACAAGTGTAAATAACAGTTGAGGATAAATATTGATAACAGACAGTGTAGAGTAGGGTCAGAGCAGACGGTGTTGACACTAAAGGTCTGATTGAGGGAGTGATTTAGACTGGTGTAAGAGGCAAGAGATTGTCAACATCTAATTAAGGTACTGCTTTGATGACAAGCTGCCTGTCTAAGGACGCGCTGGGACATGCCATTTTGTACTCAGGTATGGGAAGTCTTGTCCGTGCTTCTCTTAAGGTGAATAGCTCATCGTCTAGCCAACGGCATATTTTTTTCTGTCACAGATTCTGTAACTAAAAACAGAACTGGGTATGATGCTCAATCCCATTGGCCTACACTGCAGCAAAAAACTAATAACAAAAAATTGCATTTAAAATAGCAACAAATCCATGAATATTTTATGTTGTACAGTGCTTTGTGTGTGTAAACAAACAATGAACTTGCAATGGAAATCTGACTATTCTTGGTACTCAAATGAAATATTCAGTAAGTAATTGCACCCAAACAATGAGTGAGCTCAGCTTTCCTTTAAACTTCCTCCATACAAGATACCTGACACTGTTGCTTAAATAGCTACCATTGTTCATTGTGATAAGACTTAGTGTCTAGATCCCCAACCAACCCCTCCCCTCCCACACTATGCATTTGATACCGCCCTTTCCCCACTCCCCATTTCCAGCATTTAGGCTGACAAGCAGACAAAATTTCACTGCACTTTTTAACGCCCAGTAACAACATGCACGTGACGTGACAATAAACTTGTAGCCTATCCTTGTAGATGCCTATCTTTCTTTTGATCCTGCCAATACGGGTACAACAAATAGAGCCATGGGATAAAAAGTGAAGGGTTATGACAGAAAATGGTGATTACTTGACTTTCTCAAAAGATTGCCTCATAACAGACATTGGAAACACTTGAGGATGTTGTTCCTTGCTCAATGTAACTGCACCCTTTACTCTAGTGTCAGCACAAACACGTTGACCCCACTTTAGAGGAAGCAGATAGAAAAGAAAGTTCCTATTCCCCCATGTAACTGCTGGTCCCTTTCATATGAATGCATAACTCCATCATATTGCACATCATCAATAAATACATGTTAACACATATCAAACCTCTATTTTAATGCCCTTAATATGAAACCGTTTCCCTTTGTCCCTTTGCTTGGGTAATGGTACAGTTAAGCACACAGAAATGTTTATAAATAGGAAATGACACAGTATTGATGCATGTGGTGGCATTAATTGTATAGATATGAACAACATGTGGTTAATAGAAACTTCTCTTAGTCATTAACAACTCCTGAAACTCTGCCAAGAAGTTCTTGTTAGTTAAATACTTCATATTACAGTATCAGCTGATTTGTTCAGTACGATTTCATCAAGTTTGTCTCCACTTAAATAGATTTATAATAAATACATAAATAAATAGTAAATGGATTGCTCTAAGTTATTTGGTGTAGGTAAGTGTGAAACCCATAGGCTAACACATTTTGTAATCAGATCTCGGGTGGCTTCCAGTGTGTTTATGCCCGTACTTTATGTGAGAGCTCTCTGCATATCAAACCTACTGTATCCTCATGTGCCCCAATTAAGACTGATCTGATACTCACACTATTGTCTAATAACAGCAGTAGGCGTAGAAAATGTGTCTAAGCAACTCCTACACCCTTAATACACACTTGGCATATACCAGTACAATCTGATATGATTCATTTAGTTGTAAAGAAAAGGAGAAGACTTTTAGTTTTAAGACACATCAGTCAGTCTCTCTCACGGTTTTCTTTTATGACATTCTGAATGTTCTGGGAGCAGATTGCTCTCCAGTTGAAGGTCACGTTCTCGCTGACCCCTTTCCTTCCTTTCCTCTTGTGCAGCTCATCCTCATGAAGTAGTTTTACGATGGAAAACGAGTGACTAGCCATGCAGCGCTGCATACCAAATGTGTTTCTCAGCACCACAGGGAGACCCTGATGAAAAGAGGGGGCACCCTGGTTCCCCTCACCCTTTATTGTCCTTGCTGAGGAGAAGACAGCCACATTATGAGAGCGTTTATGTGTGGAGCCAGATAAGCGGAGCTATGCAAACCCAACACAAGAGACCCACTCAATCTACATAATGCTATTCGACATATTCCATCTTTCTATTCCAAACACACACCGCCGTTTGAAAAAGGTCCAGACGGCCCAGATATCATATGTCAAAAGGGAGATAACACAGGAAGTCAGCCAGCCAGGCCCCTGGAGCTCTGTGCCGTGTTATTGTAAGAGAAGTGTTGTGCCACACAATCACATTCATATTGAATTTTAAAAACATAAAACTCGTAGGCCTAATACCACAAAGTGCAGGGCTGGACAGTGCATTTTTGGCCATGGCAGCCAATGCACCATGATGTCATCCAATAATAACTTCATGGCAAGCTAAAATCAAAACACTGTAAGTTGTGCACATTGCATGAACATGAGAGGTTTAATGGGACTAGTCCAATATCCCTCTAGAAAATTGAAATGACAGCCAGGAGCCAAAAATGACAAGGTCATACACCAGACATTGCCCTGTATGGCCAGTCCATGCCTGAAAGATAGTATCATGTGAGAAATATTCGTGTAACGTCCTATTCTGCATTGAGACAAAGGGCCATTGTTTAGTAGACCTATTATTCTTATTATAGGGTATGTTTGAACTCTTACGGAAATGCCTTGATATCCTATTGGCAGCTTGCATTTTGATTTCCTTATTTGTTTTTCCCCCTCTGTTGTGTTTTATGTGCTGGTAATGTAAAAAAAAAAAAAAAAAAAAAAGCACTATACTCCTGAATCCTGCTCAGTGCCCACTGGTTGCTTCACTAACGTGTAGCCTACGGTGCTGTAAGCATATAATAGCCTAGACATGCGTTATTGAATATACCCCTAAATGACTTCATTTCCCAGTACTCCTGCCCTCATTCACCTATCACATGACAAGCATTATCCAAGATGGCTACATTAACAGAAGAACACTTCTCTGCTTTGCAACTTCTGTTGAAGGTAGGCTATTTATTAGACTTTATCTCAACGGGATGAATGTGCACAGAAGGATGTATTACCCTGGTGTGTAATAAGCGTTTGTTATGCAATAGGAAATACTCGAGACTATAATCATTTATCGATGCGATAATGTAGCCTACCTGGTTTTCGTCTCAAATTGATGCTCCTCGAAGAGCGATCTGACCCCGTGGACATAATCCCTTTTGGAATAGTATTAAGCAGTCATTTTACTCGCTGTTGTCATGTCGAATGTCTTTTATTTCTCTGAACGAATCCAGGCTCCGTCCAAAGATGCCGTGCGGCAGATGTGTGCAGACAGTTTCCCGTCCGGAGCTCCTGAATCACGTCGACTAGCAGAAAGTACAGCTGGAACCCTGTCAGTGTCATCAACAGAGGCCAAACAGGTAGGCAGCTCTCAGATAACACGAGTTATTTTTCACTTGAATTAGCCCGTGTGATGTTTAGCCTATATGCCTTTTGATCGAGGCTTTTGTCTACTCTTAATGGCGCTAACTCTAGTCTCTCTTCCAGCTTCTCACAGCTCTCCACTCACTCGCGCATTACGTGGTATTTCACAACCTAGCTTCACCCGAACAGATCTTGGCTGTCTTCCCAGACACCTTCCATTCCAATCTGAAGAACCTAATTACAAAGATTCTTTTGGAACACAGGTAGGTTGCGCGCAAGCCTACTAGAGCACACTTAAGAGCTACTGCATCCCATCATTGAGAGCTCTGTGGCAATTAACTTTTATTTGCTCCATGTTTATTACCAGCTCAACATGGACAAAGCAAGCTCTTGCCAACCAAAGTAAGCATAACCCAATGACTCTAAAGACTTCATAATATTCTCCTCATGCATTTTCTCCATGGGCATGTGTTTAATGTTCTCATCTCAATTTATGAGAGTAAGCTGTGGGGGTTTGGAGGATTATTGCTTGCACAAAAACCAATGGCACCACCCGTGTAGTGATTGGTAACGTTAATGTGTTTCTGGCCTGTAGTTTCATTGCCTAAGCTGGTGGAGATGGATTGGAGGGTGGACATGAAGACCGCCTCAGACTCTGTGAGTCGCATGGCAGTGCCCACTTGTTTAGTGCAAATGAAGGTACGGTATTCCTTGAACTCTATGTGTCTGGTATACATTTAAGTGAAGCTTCCCAATTTGTTGCTGCTTGACTGGTGATTTTGTTTATCAGCTGTAAGCATCAGGAATGACCCAGTGTCGTGGATGATCTGTGTATTGTAGGTCCAGGACTTTTCTTCTGCGGGAGGGGATGACACTGCTTCCTCGGTCACCATGGAACTTAGTAAAGAAACGCTTGACACAATGTTGGATGGGTTAGGTCGCATCAGAGACCAGCTGTCTGCTGTTGCTGGAAAATAGACATTTTTCCAACACCAGGATGGTGCCTTCAACAAGAGGCCTTTTTCAGGACAACAAGGAACTGCCTGTACAGCTCTTACAACATCCACTCATGCACATCATGTGTTACGGCATCTACACCCACACAGAACCCCCCACGGTTCCCTGCCATTTTTGACTTAAAAACGGGAGTATGCAACCATCTACAAACCAGACGTTACATTCCTCAGTAGTTTAGACATTTCTTTTGTATTTGAATATTGTGCATAATTAAAAATTTAAATATTATTTATTTGTGGAATGTTTCAAGTATGCCGTTGCTTTAGTGATATGTTTTATAAAAACATCTCTGGAGTGTGAACAAAATCACAGCAGTTATTCAGTAGTGGAAAAAAATTACAACTCAAAACCCCCTTATTCATGACCGGCATACTCACATTAGTGATCCATTGAGTACTAACAGGACTCTTCAAAAAAGAATCATTTCTAAGATTTCATATCAAATCTTACTAGATTTGTAGCTTTGATTAAAAGCACAGTAACAAAAATCACATTAAAAAAAGTTAGCTGAATCTTCATTGCAGTTTTCTTCACTGGTGTGGTGTTGATGTTGCTGAAGGAAGCACACAGATCCCTTCCATGTCCAGTTCCACTGAGTGGACGCTGAAATCCCCCAGACCCTGAGGAACACAGACATACTATTTTTGAAGCAGTCCTGCTCATAGCCTCTTTAAAATGTAGGCTTAAAAGATCACAAATATGAATGTTTTTATGAATACATCATGCATCATATTCTGGAGTTGGTACAACTAGCAATTCTCTTTTTCATGTCTTTCTGGGGCTCTCTGACCTTTGCATAGTTTATAATGAAACTTTCCTCAAATTCAAGATAATAAAACATGAGAACCACTCTACATTACCCATACGGATGAATCGGAGTCGTAACAAAACGCTGTGACCGCTGAACTTTGCCTGGCCTTTGCCTTCTTTTTAGTAATCCATATTATGTATTGTAATTGCCAAGAAACCAGACTAGTTTTAGAGGCTACTTGAGTGTCTATGTGGACACTCACAAATGCTTTATAGGTCCGACTAATTTGGCCAACAGAATGCTGTTGAGTAGCCTAATAGTTTTGTTCAAAATTTGTGTTGTTGACACAGTGTCATATTCTTTCAAAATATACAATATGTATTAGTAATAAGCCTTTATTCTATCTGTACACAAGCTGGGGAATTCTCACAGGTGTACTGCAAATGTCTAAGGCCTAAGGCTTTTGTTAAATATCAATGCTCCTTAAACCTTTTGAATCAAGACTGACCAGCTGACCAGTGGAGAACTGGTTAGGTGTTAGCCAAGTCACTATTTTATATCAGTGGCATTTTGGAGCCAAAACTGACCATTTTATTGAAAGCTGGCATATCTGTAGATATACTGTAGCTTGTGCTCTAGTGGAGTGTTTTAGTTTTCTCTTATCAATCTTCTAGAGACGCAAGCTCTCTATATATTTAAAAAAAAATAATGTACAAGCTACCTATTTTTTACAACTAAATCACAGTTCCCCAAGACAGTAAGTATATGCTGTCCACTGTGGTTTACTTTTGTTAGTAAGGTTTTGCCTTTCTCGGCCAGTGCCCACTTGGAAATAAGATAACCTTCTCAATGTGACTACCCTGGTGAAACGAAGGATAAAAAAACGAAATAATAATAAGCCCTCACCGGTGTGGTGCTGAGCACCTGCCGCACAGCCTCCTCCTGCCGGGCGTCTCGGGTCAGCAGGTAGAGGAAGCCTCCCCCGCCGGCTCCGGCCAGACTCTGGCCCAGGGCGAGGGGCCGCAGGGCGTTCATCATGCTCCGCACCGCAGCCGGCTCACAGCCCGGGGCCATCACCTTCTTCTGCTGCCAGTAGCGGTCCAGACACGCACCCAGCCTGGGGAGAGAGCCTGCAGAGACCACAGAGATATTTGTCAGAGTGGGAATTATAGGATTTTGTCCAGTTAGCATGTCTACAAAGCATTAACCACCATGACATTTAGTCAATACATTTATTCACTTTTTTCCCTCTATGGCGAGTTCTCTATATATGAGGATATCTCCCATGTAGCTGTGGACTAGTGTAGTCACACTAAACCACAACATGTTAGCGTGACTCAGATAATGTCCTACCCCCTCCACTCTCCTTCTGCACTTGACAACACTTCTGCACTCTCACCCTGGAAGAATGTCATATTAAACAAATGTCTTCCATGTTACTTATCCTTTTTGTCCAAGTTGCTTTGGATAAAGGCATCTGTTAAGTGCATATAGGCAAATAAATAATGCAGGTGATGCATGGCAATGATGGTAGACCTTAGACGTCTTCAGCTATCTCCATCTCTCAAAAGCATGCCCTATACATATCCTTGTTTCTCACTTTATAACCATGTATTGAAGCATAATGAGGCCTTGACAATGACAACAGCACAGACACTACTTTCAATGACAACACTAACACTACTTGTGGGCTGCAAATTAGCGTTTTTAATGCAAGCATTCTGGCTGAACTACAACTGTCAGAGATATCAGTGTTTAAAATGAATATATTTACTTCATGTCTAGTGACATCAGGGGCATTTTATGATTATTTGGAACACTTATCTGACATACTACTCCTTTAATAGACACAAGAGAAAGATGTTTATCTCTCACCATCAGTGCACGCAAGGCCACACTCCTCTGCGTTGCTGACCAGCTGTTCTGTGTTTGTCACAATGGAGGGCAGGCGGCTGTACCAGCTCCTCACCACATCCTGTCGAGGGAGACAAGTTGTCGCTGATCACTCCGCTTTAGACACTTGCAACTACTAGAAACTACGCTGCTGTTAACAGAGGGCGTCGTCTTTTACACTTTAGCACAATCTAAGCTTAGTGAAAGTCAACTACTGTACAGTCAGAAGAGGAACATGGGCTGCAGTAACAAGTCAACAGGCTCACACAAAGATGGGTGGAATTGATATTACAGTGCAAATGAGAATAAAAACACTGTAGTGTAGATGGTCACAAATGCCCGGTGAGTCCAAGAATGTAATTCAGTAATAATTGAAGAGTATTCACTAATATTTAACAGGTGTCAAGAGTATTTCTATCATCTCTGATAAACTGAAGTTGTGTTATGAAAATATTGCATATTCCATTCCCACACATGAAGCTAAATGTGGTGAACCAGGCCTTCAGAGATGAAATGCCAAAGCCAAACCTGCAGGAGGTTGCGGGCCAGCCGTGTTTTCCCCGTGTACACCAGTATGAGGCGCTGTTGCAGGGCGGACAGGAAGTCCTGGGAAAGGGAGAGGCGCTCCACCTCAACCCGCAGGGGTAGGCAGGCTCTGGAGCGGGCCAGCTTCACCCCACCCACCAGACCACCCACCTGATCCTGCCACCCTCCACCTGGGCACAGGAACAACACTGTCACATTCTCATCATGGACTCCCCACATTCAGAGCTTTCTCATCAGGGAATCCCCAGGAAGGTCAAGGGGAACATTACCACAGATGGTAAGTATTCCTTTACTGAAAATGTGCATTTACCACTGACAGTATTCCTTGACTTCTTCCACAACATCACTACACTCTAGTGATTGCTCTCGATTTCTCGATCTGACCTCTAGTTAATACATTATGAATACATAGAAAGTGTTCATAGAAAGTGCTTCTATTGCAGTATTTCTATTGCTATGTATGGCAGAGGTCCATAAGTTGTAAAGGTTTATATGATAACATTACAATTTATAATACCTTATGAGTACAGTCATGAGAACAGCTACAATTACTAATGTTAATAGTTATAAGGCTTTATGAATGCATAATAACCCTTTGTGAATATATGAAGAGTTTGATTCCAAATTCCAATAAATCCATTTTTTAAAATACTGAAAAATCCTGCTTTTTAATTGTGTATTTCAGAAATTATTGATCAAACTTCAATTATGATGATTTTATTGTGATAATAAAAGTAAAAGTAGTTACACTCATTCATCTATAAATGAAAGTGTTATAAAATGATTTCTGAAAGTGACATAGAATGGTTTTTATAGCGTTTTGGAACCAAACTCTTCATTATAATGCTTTCTGGATACTGGGTTATTTCTATTGCTACAGTATGTATGGCAGAGGCCCATATGTTAGTGGTGAGGTGGTCACCTGTGGTGAGAGTCTGCTCCAGATACAGAACAGCATGGATCAGGGAATCTGTGTCATAGGTGCGGCCCGTGCTCCTGTATACTGCAGCCAACACCGCCCCTGCCAGAATACTGCTGGTGCCTGCACATGAGCACACACACACACACACACACGCACACGCACACGCACACGCACACACACACGGAGACATCAAGTCTGGTTTCACTTCTCTTCTCTGCTTTTATCTTTAGGCTACAGATATTTTAGTCAGACAACTATTCTCATAGATCCATCAATAGCTTCTTCCCCCATCTCCCTCTCCCTCCCTCCCTCTCCCTCTCTCTCACCTAGGCCAGAGCCGTGTGGCAGGAGGGACCAGCTGTGGAGCTCCAGTCCTCCACCCCAGCGCTGCAGCAGCTGCTCACACAGGGCTTGCTGGGAAGGGAAGGTCACCAGGCCGCTGCACACACACACAGCCTTCAGTAGGGCACCTGGACAAGTAGCGCACACACACACACACACATACAGCTTTCAGTAGGGCACCTGGACAAGTAGCGCACACACACACACACACATACAGCTTTCAGTAGGGCACCTGGATAAGAGGCACACACAGACATACAGAGCCTTCAGTAGGGCAACTAGATAAGTATCTCATATAGACACACACACACGTACGCACACATTCAGCCCTCAGTTGGGCACCTAGATAAGTATCAAACAGACACACAGACACAGACACACACACACACACACACACACACACACACACACACACACACACACACACACACACACACACACAGAGCCTTTAGTAGGCACCTGCACCTGCGCAAACAGTATCACACACAGCAAGCATCCCAACAAACATCACTGCCACGCTAGAAAATCCAGCGTTGAGTTTGTAAAAGGGCTCATCCTGCTGCTGCTACGGAATGTGTCTGCACTATGTGTGTATTTGGATTTGCTGACAGTTGGTGACATCTCTGACTCCACTTGGCTGATGAAATAAGGAAGAAATGGAATTGCAGAAGTTCCAAAATAAGTAAAGTAGCAAAGCAATTTCAGAAACGGACGATAAGCAGAAAGCTGTGCTGCTGGTAACCTAATGCTTTCAAATAGTGCCCAGAAACGCTCAAGTTCCACTCACCTTCAAAGTTGAACTCAAACTTGTGTGTGCTCAACAGAATTCTCTCTCTCTCTCTCTCTCTCTCACTCACTCACCTCTCTCTCTCTCACTCTCTCTCTCCTCCCTCTCTCTCCTTCCTCTCTCACTCACCAGGGGCGTGGGGTTGACAGTGGTCCTCCAGGTCTTGGAGTGTTTCACACACTGTTTCCGTGGCGACGCTGCAGTCCGGCCCGCCACTTGACGTGACCAGCAGCAGACGGGGTTCTCTGATGCGCCGCGCTCGAGCTCCGATGGGCCGCCGTCCGTCCACCTTCACGGCCACGTTCACCACCGCTCCACCCCGCTCAAAGGCGATGGGGGGTGTGTCACTCCAGCCACCTGGAGAATAATCAGTCCACATTCACATCCTACTCACCTATTTCTCTTAGCTCAGGTAATGGTACAGATGTACACATACCTTCCTTTTTTCAGTTTTCATTTTTAATCATTTAAGTAATAGGTAAGCAAGTTGACCAAGTGTGAGAGGTTGCCAACACTTTATTTGAGGGTGTCGACATTAGCCTGTTAAAAATGTTTGGAAATGTTTTATTGACACTTTTTGATCATGATTGCAGTCATTGAGGTTTTGTTATGTGTTGTGAAGTTGACACAGTTTGGGTTGCAAGCAAGCAGACTAAAGCCAAATGACAATGACAAGTCATTAATGAAGTGTTATGTCATGTTCATGACAGGCTCTTGAATCTTATGTGCTTATGGACACTCCCTCAAGTCAAGTGAACCCCTGAGGTTTTATTTACCTCCTATGTATTAGAGTAGACTTACCTGATAGGTCCAGCCTAGCAGGGCACTCCACTTCCTGCCACTCCCCAATAGGGGGAATCTCTCCTTGTCCAATAGAAACAAACTCCTGCGCTGACATCACCGCCTGCCTGAGCAACACTTGACCTGCCCCCTCATAATGTCTTGCTGCCCGAACCAACATATCCGGTCTGAGATGGTGAAAACACACACACACACACACACACACACACACACACACAGACACACACACACACACACACACACAAATATACACATATTTTGTTAGATAATATGGTACATACAAATGCGTGCTGTTTTCTGCAGTATGTTAAATGTGCCTGTGGACACAACAGCAAAAATGACATACAATCTGACAGTAAAGAAGAAAAAACACTGAACTTGCTTAATTGAGTGCTTAATGGCCATCAGATGTGATATCAATTAGACCCCAGCCCACCCAGCCCCCTCAGACCCCACAGCATTGTCAATGTAATCAGCCTCAATCCTCAGGCCCTGCAGCCTCTGATTAGATCCATTGGGTTGGCTGCAGGCGGGCAGACTAAGCCCTGTGGCTCGCCTTAATCTCTGACCTGTTTAGCCAGCGACTCCTCTGATTGGCTAGGGCCCGCACGGCCGCTGGCAGGTCGCGGCGCTCCAGGAGGCGGAAGGCCGAGGCCCAGGCGGGGTTGGCGGCGGGTCCGCTCCTCAGGCCACCCTTGCCCTCGCCCGCCATGCAGCCCAGCACGTCAGCAATGCAGGCCAGCGTCCGCGCCGCCACGCCCAGGTTCTCGCTGCTGCTCGCAGCCACTGCAGAGATAGACAGATGGAATCAAGTGTTGATGATGGACAGACAGACAGGCAGAGACAGACAGACAGACAGAGGAGACGGACACAGACAGGCCAGACAGGCAGATGGACAGACGCACACAGATGGACGGACACAGAGACAGACAAACAGACACACAGACATGGACAAGCAGGCAGACACAGATGGACAAACAGGCACACACAGATAGACAGAGAAGACGGACATAAACAGGCAGACGGACACAGACAGACAGCCGGGCAGACGGAGGAGATGAGTGAAGGGGGAAAAAATGTTCTTCCCTCAGCATGGCTCAAATGAAGTGAGATTTTCTAAATTGCTTTAATCTTTTTCCCATAACATTATTTGGGAGCTCCAGCTATAATGAGTCCAGACCACTCTCTCATATCATCCAATATGGCTAAAGCTGCTGATTTCACCACGTTAGCCACTGCCAAGCTTTTGAAATAGTCCCTGGAGACACTGAACAGGCAGACAGGCCTGATTCCTGATTAATATAGCGAGAGTTAATAAGATTATTAAGGGCTGTTACACAGCAGTGCTCAGAATTACAGAGTCTAGGGGAGTGGTGGAGACAAGGCGCTTTGTTGCCTGCTGGGAATGGAAGACAAGTCTTCCAAAAATAAGTATGCTTCACAGTGCATACTCTTAAAGTACTACACAGCTCACTACATCAGTGGTTCACAAACTTTTAACTGCCTCTCTAGCCCCCGAGAAGTTCTATGTAACTCTGAGTATGAATACCAAGTGCTTTATGCATCCTTGGCCGTTTGCTACAGTATAAGGAGTCCTATTTTTGCATAAGCGTTGCTGGACAGACAAAATGTGAACTCATATTACAGTACATAACAATGTATTGGCAATTGGATTTATTTGCTACTACACTGTTACGTACCATTGTAATAAGTGTTCATATTTTGTTAACGCAGCGATAATTACACAAAAAATATTTATTGTAATGGCAAGGAATCCGTGGTGCAGGGAGTACTCAGAGTGTTTCAAGGGGTACGCGGCAGTTAAAGTTTGGGAACCACTGCCCCACATGAATCACCCCCAACCCCACACCCCTCCTCACCACTGTCCAGGGCGCTCAGGAGCTCCCCCTGCTGCCCACCCAGCACAGCTGCCCTGATGCTGGGCAAGAGGCTGTGGTCACTGTGGCCCTTGAGCGTGTCTGTGGCTCTCCTCCTGGCCGCATGGAGGAACAGCTCCTCTCTCCAGCGCAGCTCCCCCTCCTGGTCGGTGAGGGACAACACCTCCCTCAGGGAGAGCCTCCAGGAACTCCTCCACCACTCCACATCTCCTGGGCCGCCTGACGAAATCAACCAGGTCACCCCTTCCAGTCCGACGGCTCCGTCACGGGGTTGGAAAACTGGGAAGAGCCGGGCCTCCCAGAGGGAATGTTGGCTGCTGGCTTCGCCACTGCTGGTGCCCCAAAGTTCCTCAGGCCTGGGTCCAGACATGCAGGAATGACAGAAAAGAAAAACTGATACTTAGTCCATATGCCTTCCACACTGTCTTACCTTATCTTCCCCAGGGGTCTGCTTCCTAAAAGCATAGTTGCTAACAACATTGTTTGTTGCAATATAATTTCCCATTGCCAACTACCTAAGTTGCTAACTATGCTTTTGGGAAATAGACCCCACAAATAAAGCTTCTCAGCAGTCTTACCCTATGCCAGTGCGCCTGTAGAAGTCAGCCCAGCTGTGGTTTAGGAAGGTGGATTCCTCACAAGAGGCCTGTCAACAAACAATAAAGAGACAGAGAATTAGGAAGCAAACCCTGAAGTCAAAGTCATAGTCAAGTTTCTTACATTCATATCTATGGAAGTTACATTCCATATGCATATGTTCACATAAAAACAAATACACCACTATAGCCACTAGACCCTATTTTTTATATTATGTAGAGGTTGTTCATATGTGATAGAGTACCTCCAGGGCATCATTTGACCCCAGCACTGTGTAGACGGTGAGTTTGAGCTCTCCCAGCTGGACGCGGTGTCCCTGTATGATGGTGTCAGCACTTAGAAGGAGCTGCTGGAGGTGGCTCCCTGAGGTGGCCTCCAATCCAGACAGAAAACTCCCAGACTGCACTTGGACTGGGCCCTGGATGGGCACACATCAAACAGTGAGACGTCTGCTGCTGGCAGAAAGCCATTACAAACTGTTTGTGTGTGTGTGTGTGTGTGTGTGTGTGTGTGTGTGTGTGTGTGTGTGTGTGTGTGTGTGTGTGTGTGTGTGTGTGTGTGTGTGTGAGAGAGAGAGAGAGAGAGAGAGAGAGAGAGAGAGAGAGAGAGAGAGAGAGAGAGAGAGAGAGAGAGAGAGTGTGCGTTATTTATTATACGGTTGGCACGAACGAGGAAATATTTTTTAATGTTTCTCCCCACCTGGAGGTGGCAATGTTGAATTACAGCTCCAGATGACACAGTGACATTTCCCTCCAGGACGCTGTTTATCACTCTGCTATCCGCACTCACGCAGTCCCTATTCTGAGAATGGAGGGAGAGAGAGAGAGAGAGAGAGAGAGAGAGAGAGAGAGAGAGAGAGAGAGAGAGAGAGAGAGAGAGAGAGAGAGATGTGACGAAGAGAACACTTTCATCACGGCAAGGTCAACATCAGACAGCCCACAGTACGTGAGCCTGTAAACTTCCCCTAAAATTTACTGTTATGTCACTCAAGAGACAGGGGGTGCTTGACCATGACGTGCTCAAAGTATCTCAGCTCAAGGACAGTTACCTGAATATAAGAAAGAGTTTCCATCTGAGAGCCTTTTTGAGTGAGCCGACTAATGTGTTCCCGCCCTGATAGTGTCATGTAGTCATAGCTCCCATCCGCAATGTATTCTGCAAGAAAAATGACAGAACAGACAAGTTTGCCAAGAACTCACATGAAGGCTGCCACTGAGGAAATGTTAATAATGCTTATCGCTCAGAGAAAGAAAATAGTGTTTTATGACTGGCATACTGGGTGTGTGTTAGTTCTGTATAACACATACCTATGAAGTAGATCTGGTAAAAGAAAATTAATTAGTTCCTTATCAATGTTCTTTTGAATGGTAGCTATAAAACACCTAATTAAAAATGTCTGATCTAGCTAGCGATAACAGTTGTTAGCCAGAAAAAGAAACCTAGAAGCTGAACAGGTTTCTTTAAAACTGAGTCTGTTCACACAGTAGAGTTCTTTGCCTTTGAAAAGCTGAAAAACTACAGTACCCATGGAGAGAGGAGTTCCTCTCAGTGTCCTCCAGAGGATTGCCCTGGCTGACCTCACTGCTGCCCCCTGTGGCCCGCTGGGGGAGGTGGAGCCTGACCTCTCCTCATTGATGAACTGAGTCTCACTCACATCCAAGCACAGGCACATGAGGATGTCCAGGAAGAGGGAGATCTGCCAAGGAAATAAAATCAGCCAGGGCAGAATAAGGCCAATATCATCAAGACTGAGGAGCAGAATATCTGAATCAAAATGAATCTACCACCCAAGGAATATGACCTGTAATAATTAGAATGGCCCAGAGACAATCACACAGAGGATAGTTATGGTAATGCAAGAAGCATAACTTAACATTTTTAAAAAATAAAACATAAACTGAGCTAGACTGAAACATGAATAAAAACAAGACTGGTAACAGAGTGTGCAGAATATGGTGGGAAATGTTTAACCTTGACACTAGTAAACTCTTCACTACTTATTACTATGGCCCTGATACTGTAGTTGCAAATGAGGAATTAACCTGTAAAGATGGAGCACCTGAGTCCATCCCCAGGTAGGTGCAGCCGTCTAGAGGTGAGGTGACGTGCGTCTGCAGCAGCTTCTCAGACACACTCCTGCAGAGGAACACAGGCCCCGACACCTGAACACACCACAACAGACACAAAACCATTTCACAAACAAGCTTAGGGTGTGTTTCCAAAAAACACAGTAGACAACCAGTTAGCAACATGGTTGGCTAGGAGCAATTACATAGAAAGCAACTTTAGCTTTGACCATAGCTAACTTAGTTAGCAGTTATGGCTATGACTATAACTAACTTAGTTAGAACTATGACTATGATTATTACTAACTTAGAACTATGACTTTGGGAAACAAACAGGTCTGGAGCCTCAGAGCAAACACGCTGATGCAGATCACACAAACTTTAAATATCCTGATATTGAAACAAGAAAGTTTTTGCATTTAAATGTTTTTTTTTTGTTTCTAATAATGAGTGCATTGAGGTTTAAATGCCATGTTTCCCTGGACATACCAATGGAACTTTCCCATCAGGCATGGCGGCTTGGCGGACCTGCTCCTCTGACCCTCTGTAGATGATGTTGCGCACTCTCCCCTGCCACCAGAAGAACAGCATTTGGGCACCACACACAAAATATGTAAAGTTAAGTTATACAATTTAGTGGTATCTAATAGACACTGTCTTCTAAAGCAGCATGAACTCACAACATGGATATTGAACCTACAGTAGGTCGTCCAATTGTCAGACAAACAATGCAACCACTGCTTCACCACACTGCATGTATGAGTAGGTGACCTGAGGACAGACACCACACTCTACAACACAACCACATTCCGAGGCGTGCTCACCTGTCCGTCACCGACATAGACTCCGTGATTAGTGGCGTATGGGACGTCACCTGGTAGCGCCAGCACCCGAACACCTGAGAATCCTTCCCAGGACATTTCTGAGGACATATAAGGGTGAGAGAGTGAGAGGGAGTTAGCAAGAGAGCATGTACGACTGACAGCACTATTAAAGGGTACCGCACTCTGCCAAACTCAAAAGTGCTCCGCAATGCCATCAGAGCCGGTGTGCGGAGACCTTAAGACTTACTAAGAATAAGTCCTTACCCTGTCTGGAGGGGAGATTGAGGATCATGTCTGTGCTGCAGACCCACACACCTGGAGGTGAACCTGGGCAGATCTGCAGAGGACCAGAGCATAAACACACTAAACACAAACTAAGACAAACACAAAGATAAACACACTAAGTAGGCTACTCCTACTCCTGAGACTTTGCTCAACTACAATGGCATGGAAATCATTCTGCATTCTGTCTTCTCTTCACTAAACACAGCAAGCAGACTACACTTCTCTTATTCACAGGATTCTCACTTTCTCTAGACTTAACCAAACCCAGGTTTATCACTTGACCACTTTCTTGGAATATCACCCTGGCACCCATTTCCCAAAAACATAGCTGTTAATCAGTTAGCAACCTAGTTAGTTAGCTGTGGGAAATTGCATTGCCACCAACAAAGTTGCTAACTTAGTTAACAACTAAGCTTTTGGGAAACAGAGCCCCGGACAGATAGAGGAGTGTAGTGTAGTGACTGGTCTCTGACCTGATGGGAAAGGCAGTCCAACAGGGTGTCCAGGCAGCAGACTGGACTCTCCACCACCTGTTTGGTGCTCCCTACGGGCAGCCAGCAGAATGCTCTTCCACAACTATCCCAGGGGAAGTCTCTGCCCTGTACAATGGGACAAGACCAGCCAGCATAGAAAATGTGAAAATAATATGTTGAATGTTGTTCATATATTACTGCTAATAGAAACTGACCATATCCCAGTGTTTCTCCTAACACCAGGTGTTGAACCCTGAAAGACTTAACTGGTGCCATGGAAACCAGCTAGCAAAGTTACGCCGGTACGCATGTAGATTGTTAAGTTAACCTCCTTCCCAACATCTTGTGAGCCTTCTAGTTAGTTGACTGGGAGCTTGGGCATTTCCCTCGACTCCCAATCCGAGGCTGCTGCAAGGTCGTAGATTGGAGAGACCCGGCTGTGGGTCTGTCTGGGATGACTTTGGTTACACACTGACATGAATCACACAATCACGACTTCTACTTGCACCCTAATTTACACAGTCTATGCTTGCACCAGTCAGTCTCCCAGGGTTGTGGTGTGGGGCTTAGGGGTAACACTGAGATTCAGCTAATCTCTTTCACTGTCTTACCGTGTGAAGAATGAGAATGTGGGCATCATCCAAGACATCAGCAGTCACCACCTCCAAGACCACAAACACAGTAGGTTATTCACAGATAACATTTCACATCACTACAACTTAATAACAGACAGTATCATAATGTAGAACATGTGTAGTTGAGGTTGGTTTGACGCCTCACAGGTATCGAATCCGCCACCTCCTCAGGTACAAAAACCCATAGGAATCAAATGTTCTAACCAGTCAGCTGAAAAGCCCAGGAGTCTGTTTCCCAAAAGCTTAGTTGCTCACCAGTCAGTAACTTAGTTAGTTGGCAATAGGAAATTGCATTGCAATCAAGGTTTTGGGAAACTGACCCCCAGGCTTCCAACTCCATGGTTAAAAGCGTTCTCCATTACACATGGTTTTAATAAAAAAAGTGTGGCGCTGAATGAACTTTGTAAACAGGCCACTACAGGGGGTCACTTACCGTGTGTCCTGCTCTAGCACTGAGGTGCTCGGCGGCCACCAGGAGGGCATTGAGGGTCGCTCCCCCACTGCCCAGGCGTGCCTGTGGGTCAGCCACTGTCAGCAGCAGGGCCCCCGATGGAAGTCCCCCGCGCTGCTGCCGCAAGTCCAGCTCTAGAATGCAAAATCATTTTAAACCCAAGGTCATACTTCATCAATGGTATCTCTGTTTGAAAATGTATGCCAGATAGACATATCTTGAGGACAGATTGGAGTAACATAAACAAAATGTTTAGCGCAGTGCAAACCAAGAATATTTCCATTAGGCTTTAAGTAACAGGCAGATTCAATATTACATGACTTTATCAAGTCGTCTTCAGATGGCTGCAGCCAGTGATGCCAGTCTGGGTGGGAGGCCCTTTCACGGTCCATTCCCATTAGTTATTTTGGTGTTTTCAGTCCTAAATGCACTACTGGATGCAGTCGACTGCAGCTGGCTTGATAAAGTCAGGTGACTTTGAATTTGCCAAATAATTTAGACAAGTATCTGTCTATATGGGCCAGGCCATTCATTCCATTCATTTTCTGCACCATACCACAGCATCTCTTCAAGATGCCTCACCATTAAAGTGTAGTTATAACTTCTAACTAAAAGAATCAGTTTGGATTAGTAACTTTTGTGTGCACAGCATAAAATAAGCTTCATTTGGAGTTCACACATTTTCAAAAATCACACATTTGGGGTAATTATAATGAAAAAAGAACAGGCTTCTAATTGGAATGGGCCTTTATCTATTCAAACCTGTAGCTACCCAAAGCTATATTATATTATATTATTATTACAATAGACAAAACATTTGTTAGTTGTCAAACAGTCCATCACAAAAGATGAGCCTGTCTTGAGAGACATTGTGCTCTTCTCCTAAGTTTCCCCAAAGACAGGTTCACCTGCCACTGCAAACTTGTTTGTCAAAATCACTTTAAGGTGGACCAGGAGACCCCAGTCAGTATTAAAAAAAAAAAACACAGGAGGAAGACAGATCCACCAGAATTAGGATCAACAAAGTCAGAATGATGTGCTTGCCATGGTCAATGTGTCAGTGGTGTTTACGGTTTTAGAAACTGCCATGATGAGAACCTGGTCAAGGTAGGTCAAGATGACAGTATGGAAACGTTTTTGACAAGGCATATCACGTGGAGTGCACATCATGACAGTCCCTGTGACCGAAGCTCCAGTTCTTCTGTAGCCCTTTGCCTACCAACTGACAGCTAAACTGCCAATCAGAAATACTTATGTGAAACATTTCTAACATTATTCAAAGCTTTTAAACTGGTCTTTGAAATACTATGCGTTTTTTACTAAATGCTGTCATCTTTGAAATAGCCTACGATGCATTCTTGCTTCTTAGTAAATTGGTGCGGTCGTGCGGTGATACTAACTTTGCCCAAACTGGAAATAACATCCTCATTTGAGCAAGCACATGACTTCACCAATCATTAACGTTATCAGACTATCCACTACTACAGAGCTAGAAAGCAATCTGTTTCTCTGGCTCTGATCAACTACCGTTAACGTTACATTGTATCGTGAAATTGTTACACTACCACTGGCACTGGAAGAGGTGTTACAAACTAACTCAAACCGGCCCATCTGAACTCACTGATGGATGGATTTGTGTAAATGATGGGTGTAGCAATCTGCAGTTAATTTGACTAAGCTACTACTCACCCCTCTGGAATGCATAGACGCTGTCTTTATGTTGACAGGTCAAAACAACAACCGTCCAATTCTTGGTCCCGTTGTTTGCCATAACCTAACCCACTATGTGCATGACAATGCTCAAGTTAATACGCCAACACTACAGAGCTTTGCGCTCAGAAGTCACGGCGCTCGAGCAATGTCAATCTGGACAATTAGTTTGTGAACCCGGAAGAGCTTTTTCGAGACAACAGGGCTCCGAGTCCTCGGATTTTACTTTTCCAACAACGTTTTCAATGGCATTGCAGACACAAGGGGAAAACAACTTGATGCAATGGCTAACTTTCGGCTATCTTTGCATTATCATGCGATTGCCATGAAATGCCAATAGACTTAGACCAAAACAAACACACTCTACCGACGTAGCCATCTTGACGGGAAAAGCCTTTAAACATCTTTAGTGTATGCTGCTAAAATAACATCAAGGAGCGGCAATTTGTAAGGCGCATCGCCTAAAACTAGCCTACAATATCGAAATACCCCCGAAGCCGCATCTTTGTGTTGTCTGCCGCCATGTGTACGTGACGTCATCTGTCCAGTCACCAACCCACTCTGCTAGCTTCTCCTTTTTTCAGTGCTGTAGGCAGTTTTTTTTTTTTTTTTTTTTGAAGGGAAACTTTGGCGTCCGATGTCTTAAATAAATGTAACTTTTTTTATAACTAAGATTTTTTTATGTCTTGTATTTCTTATTTCTTTTTTCAGATTGCTCCGTTTTTCATTAAAACATCACGTAGCCTAATGTAGGAACTTAAGTCCATTTCATTATTGCCAGATCCACTGCATGTATGTGGCTATGATTCAAGATGTCCAAACCTGAGTAAGGAGGATAATGAACAAAGTTTGCTGACCCAAAAAAATAAAGTAAAGCCTGCCCTCTGCTGGCCTGAGTTGGCCTAGGCCTAGGCCTATTACTTTTTAATCAGTTTAAATGTCTTGCCGCATCAAAAAAAAGGTAGAGGTTATGAAAAGCACTGAAACGACAAAAAAAAAATCTAAGCCTTTAAATATTCACAAGGTCAGTTTCCACTAAGTAGCACACAGGTAAGACAAGTAAAGTATTTCAGAGACAGGCTATTTCCAAGAGGACCCCTTTTTATTGAACAAAAAAAGCACCAACATAAAATACATTTGGATTGTTCCCGTGCTATGTTATAGCCACAAACTGTACTGTATACTAAAAACAAATTTTCGGCATAAGAACATTTTGGGGTAGTTGACATTACATTGGCATTTGAATAATACATAGCCCTCTTCTGCAAAACATCGAGATCTGCTTTTTGTACATTCACAATAATTATAATGGCATTGAGTGTTAACTAGACCACAGGAAGAGGCCGTTTTGGACAATTTGCACAATATTATCTCTACATGCCAGGGCAATAAAGTTCCCTGGAACCACATTTTACTCAGTGATAGAAGCAGGTGGAAACATTCATACAGAACCATTTACAAACAACAAACCAGTACAATGGATCCAGCTCCCCGACACCACATCACCAGTGAGATATACAGTACAAGTTCCCTTCAACATCAGCATTTAGGATGCTTCTTTTTTGGTGTGGTTGGAATACACAACCCTCTAAGGTTAGCTTGTGAGTGACCAATGCACAACCGGACTGTAATTTACAACAAATACACTGGAAAAAAATGTTTTGGTTACTGCTTTTCTCTTTTTTTATTTCCTTACAGAGGTGTGCATTCAAGCATGATGCCAACCACTGGTAACGGCATAGGCCTACAGACAGCATTTACAAAGGCCAATGGCTTGTGATTTCCGAGGAGTTCCTGGTCTGATGTTGAAGAGACAGCAGATAGGAACCGTCAACATTAGAGTGTACTGATGTCAAAACGTATGGCTTCAGCATACAAACCCACATTATGTGGTTATGTTGTTAAATGGTAAAGGGGCTTACAGCACTCTTCTGAAAAAGAAATCAAAGCTCTACCTACATATCAGACTCTTGTAACGTGATGACTGCAGTGTGCCAGGGTATCTTTTGCGGACTCGTATGAACAGTGTGTCCCAGTGTGATTGTCCCATGTAGTGGTGTTGGTTAGGGTTTACTCATAAGAACAGTGAAAATTTAAACTGGTGAATTTCAAGATCTATGCAGCCTACTGCACGATGTTAGTTTCACAATAACGTTGGCCGAAATGTAGGTTCAGAGCTTTTGCGTTAGTAATGAATGACAAAGAAAAGGACTAAAGTAACACTATAAATATCTACGTCATGGAATACTAACTACGCAGTATCCTTCAGATTACGTTAAACTTAATTCTGCTTTCTGCTGCAGCAGGTAATGAATGTGATGAATGCGGATGCTTAGTAGTGCTGACACCCAGGTGCATTGTGGGAAAGCGAGGCTTCTCCACCAAACCGACTTGGAAAGACGGAAAAGCAAAATCAGCATCAATCCGATGATTGACCCATCATTGACTCAAGACAGTGGGACTTGACTTCCAGACTCTCTTTTACCTTTTGGTAAAACAATAATGTTTTTGCTAAACTTAAGACAATAACAATAAAGCCAATTTATTTACAACCCTAAATTTTCCAATCCTCTTTAAGGTTTTTAACATGACAAATATAGAAAGGAGACTTTAGAGACTTACATTGTATGTTGAGGAAAGGCTTTGCCAATCTTCCAAACAAAACCCAACAGGACTATCCCATGATTTCCAGTGGGGACAAAAACTATGGTAGTGAACCTTCATTATTGCATAGCAGCAGAAAGCCTCTCTCTATTAACCCTGTGCTAATGACATGGATGTGCAATTGAAAAAGAACGGAAAACAAAAACAAAAAACATCAGAGCTTCCGTCAAAGTTGTACGCCACACATCTCTTATGTCAATAAGGCAAAGAGAAGGCAGGGGAACATCTTCGTCAAGAGACTCACCCACCCTTCACCACACACACACACACACACACACACACACAATCCAATGGCCACTTCTCACAATCTAAAAATCTAAATTATGAGATGCAATGAAGGCAGCCTCATTCAATAAGTAGAGATCAGGTTCACACACTAAACCAAATGCCAGTCAGATGTGTGTGAGACACAGACAGACAGACAGAGACAGACACACACACACACACACACGGCTTAGAGCTACTGCTGCATTGCCAAGGCAGTCAGTCTTACTAGCCAGTGAGAAATGGCCATTGTTCACAAGACTCACAAGGTTTTATTTGCTGTTACTCCAGTTCATCCCCAAAGCACACATACCAACATACACACACTCACTATATCACTTCAAGTCAGATTTGTTAAAAAAAAAAACGAACATACGTGGGCATGTGTGCACTACGCACACATTAACACACACACACACTCCTGGACATATATCAAAGACTAACCGCACACTGATTTTTCCCAACCTTTGAAAAATATGAAGAGGTAATGATTTCTAGTGAGTTCACATTTCTTCAACCCATCAACCCCCTACTTTGTTCCCCATCAAACCAATCCCCCCTCTCCCACTTCTTAACACCACACCTGCCCACCGCTTTACCGGGTTGGTTGACCTCTGTAAATAGTGTTAACAGTGACAAGCCAACAATGGAATGACTCTTCTGGTGTTTTACACACGCACACACACACACACACACACACACACACACACACACACACACACACACACACACACACACACACACACACACACACACAAAGACATACGTACATCCATACATACAGCAGCCCACCCTAGATCATCAGCGTAGAGAGGATGACTGGTGGGGTTTCTGAATGTGTGATATGGCAGCAGCAGCAGCAGTAGCAGCAGCAGCAAACAGAAACAGGATGCTTCTGCCCTCCAACCGTCTCCACCTCATCCACCTTTCCACCCCTCCAGCTCAGCGCTCGCTCCCTCCCTCTCCCTCTCCCTCTCCCTCCCTGGGCCCCCACCCCACCCCACCCCAGACAGCGCAGTGCAGCACAGCGTGGGGCAGTGAGATCCCTGCTGGGGGAGCCACCCGCCTGCACCCACCCCCGCCCTCTCAGGACTTCCTCTGTCGCACTGCCTCTGTGCTGCCGTTGAGTTTGCTGCGCCCGGACGCCGTTGCTGGGCTACCGTTGCCGTTGCCACCGTTCCCGGAGTGTCGTTCCCGCTCCCCTGTGACTTCCTGTTTGCGCCGACGGGTCTCCTTGTAGCGGAGTGTGATGTCCCTACGTACACACACACACACACAAACAAACACAATCAGGAGGGTAGAACCATTGGCAGATGATTGTGAGCAAGTGAGTTTGGTAGCTAGCAGTTTAAAAAGCAAGAGAAAAGCTAAGGTGGTTACTAGTGTTTTATTGTGTTAGTGCCCATGTCTGTCTGCACTCAATCCGGATGTGGAGCGGCCCGGGGAGCCAAAGGTGTGGGGCTGGGAGGTGAAAGGTGAGGGACAAACCAACTGTGCCGACTGACAGATGAAGAGGGGTCAACTCTCAGTGATGTACAAATCAGCATGGCCAGTTAGCATCAAATGTTAAATCTTGTGAATGGTGCTTTTCTGCTACCTCGGACATGTCAGGGTGGGTGAAAGCCTAGTTAAATTAGCAAGGAACCAGTAGGGGAGAAAAAAACTAAACAAAACAACAAAACAAAACATGCAATGCTGATTCCTTCAGCTTGTGGAGAGAGAGTGTGACTAGCGATGAGGAGTGAATAGCACTGCAACAGGGGCGGCCTCCTCATACAGTACCTACCTTACTGCACATACACATTGCCACTGAGCAGGAAAGAAGGCAGGATGGCGAAAGGAAAGGAGGGAAGGATGGATGGGAGGGAGAGAGGGAGGGAGGGAGGAAGGGAAGAGGTGGGTAGGGGAGAAGAGAACAGACAAAAAGCTTTAGCATGCAGGACTGTCACTCCCTCGCTCACAGAGGACGAGAGCGGAAAGAGAGGAACGGAACCAAAAGAGGAGTCTACTGGGACAGGCGTGAATCATGAGCAATGCAGAGCTTAACCACTGAAATGCAACATTTCAAAGAAAGGCTCTGTGCGTGATCATGGCCATCCGCTCTGGCAGGCAGGCAGACAGCCTGTGTATGAATGGCAATGGGAGCTGAAGTGACTATGTGACAGCAGCACTATTTTGCCCCCAGTCAAAGTGGGATCCCAGTGTGTGTTGGACACATTCATCTAAATCTGCCTTTTTAGTTTGCATTACAGCTACAGACAAAAATTAGGGCAATTATGGTAGTTCAGAAAAGAATACCAAGTGTGTGTGTGTGTGTGTGTGTGTGTGTGTGTGTGTGAGTGAGTGAGTGAGTGAGTGAGTGAGTGAGTGAGAGAGTGAGAGAGTGAGTGTGAGTGAGTGAGTGAGTGTGTGTGAGTGATTGTGTGAGTGAGAGAAGCTTTGTTTACCGAATGAAGAAGCGCCACACTGTCCAGCTGAAGATGAGGACCATCCCCAGGATCCAGCACTGTGTGACGATGAAGGGGATGGGCAGTGTGATGGTGTGGGGGTCGTACTTCACCACGATGAGGAACTCGGTCACTGTAATGGCCGCCACCAACCATGCCTGCTGGCCCAGCTTTTTATGGAACTTCCTGAGGGGATAAAGGAGAACTGAGAACTCCCCACTGGACTCCAGCCAAAAGAAACACTTCACTTGTTTTTACCGCTTTTATGGGCACAGAAAGTCAAAGAGAGAAGAGTCACAAAGAAATAGAGGGGCACAGCAGACACACAACCCAACTTCCAAAATTTGTTTAAGCCAAGTAACCAGCCAACGGACCCCCCACACACAACCTGATCAAAAACAATCACAAATGGATTCCCTGTAGGAAAAGACCCACTAAAAAGGCCCCAGTGGACTGTTTCCTGATTTAACCTACTACCGGTAAAGCAGTCCAGACAGGTATTCCAAGAAGGCAGTTAAGAGGCAAACCTGGGTAAATTAAGCTGGAAGTAGTGGTAAATCTCATAATAAAGGAGTCTCGACTCCTGATTCTCTCAAGTAAGCAAAACTTGCAGGCTCCTCTATTAGCAGGTATACAGTTTCCTCTGGGTTAATTTATCCAGGTTTGTCCCTTAACCACCTAGTTGGAATCCCTCCCAGAACACTGGACGCAGCCTTATCAAGCCTGTATTTAATTACACACCGGGACAAACAAACAAGCATGCGGTTTCTCCCCAGAACTCACGGGTCATCCATGAAGTCGTAGATCTCCCTCATGGCCACTCCCCCCACGTTGACGAAGAAGACGAGACGCAGCAGCACCAGGTAGTGTTCCGGAGGCATCCACAGCACGAACTTCAGGTAAAAGGTGTTGAGCTCGGCCAGGAGGAACTATAGAGAAACACACCGGGGCAAAGGGGAAGATTTGTAACATTAATATCACATTCATTCATCACATTTCTCACAGTAATATCAGCTAATGGAGTGTCTATAAAAAGAGAGGATGTACGCAGAGCCAGCCCAAGGCACACTACGTGGTCATATAGGGCCCCCATGCCACCAGGGGCCCACAAGAGCATTGAAATATCATGATAAAAACGATACGATATCTTACGATATCTTCTACATTATCTTACAAAAACTCATCTTACTTATCTTACAATATTTTTATATTATTTTCATAATTGGCCTAAATGAAATTCTGCTTAGGGGCCCATGAAGGCTTGGTCCAGCCCTGGATGTATGTATGACTATGCATAAAAACCATGAAGAACTATGTGTATAAATAATTCATTCAAATAAACACAGCCTTCCTCATCCTACATCATTGTGGATGCGATGATGGTGCAATTTGCTACTGAGTGTTGTGTGTGTGCGTCTTGTTTTGTGTGTGAGCATGAGTGTCTGTGTGTGTATGTCTGTGTGATTACCACTTACCATGAAAATGATGCCAAGCACTGCAAGCCAGCGCCGAAGGTTTGAGGCAGGCTTCCACTCAAACTTTACCCAGCTATAGGGGGTGAACTGGAAGGCTATTCGCTTGATCTTGCCTCTGTGGGAAAAGACACACACACACACACACACACACACACACACACACACACACACAGAGAGAGAGAGAGATAAGTATTGTTAAATCAGATGAGAAAGAAATCTGTAGGTGCAATAACAGCAAGTGGCATTTTAGCTGTCAATCATCAGAATGAATCATGAAATCACAGCCACAAGCACTGACAACTGCCTCACAGCACACCTGAATGTGAAGGAGAAAAAAAAAACTGATATTCTTAGATTGAGGGCAGCTGCAATTTCCAAAGCTGTTGAAATGTGCCACTCAGAATAGCGCGCTAGGGAACAGGAGGGGGTGAGGTGTTGCAGTGGCGGCGGTGGCAGCAGCAATCTGAAATATCACACTGTAGGGAGCACGCTCAATCACTACCACAGGCAGCTTTAGACAGCTCATGTTCAATCGCAAAAATAAAAGCCTGAGAAAGATGGAAATACATCACAGTACATCAGAGCAGATTCAGCAATGACTAGATAGAAACTATGAGAACCCCTCTGAATTTCCTACTTTTCTGCATTAATTGGTCAATTCAGAGGGGGAACTGGAATTGAAGAGTAGAAAATTCAAAGGGGTTTCCATGCTTTCTACTTTGGATTTTTTTCAAAAGAATCTCTGAGATGCAATACTAATCCTAGGGCATTGAGGGGGAGGTTACAGT
>JAODXP020000017.1:30641271-30673771 GCA_027497455.2 Sardinella longiceps | reverse complement strand
AGAGAGAGAGAGACTGCTGAGGAATGAGTCTGCTAAGAGAAGGGACAGGTTTCTCCAAGAGTGTGAGTGTGTGTGTGTGTGTCGGCTGTGTGCTTTCTGGCATTTAGCTCACCTGGAAGAGGATAAAGATGAGGAAAAGCTCATAGACCACTGTGACACACAGCCAGAACCGCCAGTAGGCTGCAGGGGAAAACAAAAGAGAGTGGCAAAGATTAGAACTGAACAGTTACACACACACACACACACACACACACACACACACACACACACACACACACACACACACACACACACACACACACACACACACACACACGGAGTCACCCAGGAAACCCAAAGACAGAGCCTCTCATTGTTGAACACACCCTTCAGGGTGCAGCCAGCGTTACCATGGCTACTAGTCTCTGGTGTAAATAAAAAAATTGGAGCACTGATGAACAGCACCAGGCAACAAATTACACCTCCAGCAGCACCGCTCCTCTAGCCCAGGCCAGAACCAACCCCAGCGCAGCCTTCTCAAAGGCCCTGTCCTTAGTTAGTATCTGTGGGGCGCACACAGGGAGAGGTGGCTGGCCATCCTGTTGTTTCATGGCCTGTGGATTTCAGATTCAGAAGCAACCAATGAATGGTCTGCTGAGGCCTCAGTTTCAACCAATCACAAGCTACCTCCAGTATGCTGGTAGGAGGTAAGTTTTCTTTGGAGCCTTTTTAAGTAAATGTCACTTGACACAAAGTATTACCGGTCTTCTCTAGAGCCTTTAAAGAAAATGACAATCACCGGTATAAGCGCACACACACAGACACAGACACACACACACACACACACTCCCAAAGTTTGTCCCAAGTAGCAAACTTGTCAGTCTGTGGTTAGAATCACCTATTCTATGCCACAATAAGCACCTTGGTGCCGTTGCCACCTGCCAGGTAGAGCTGAGAGAAACCACAAGGCAGAGAGATAGAGAGAGAGACAGGCTCTGCCTGCCCAACCAGTTGAGTGACGATTGCAACACTGGGCGGACGAGCGGACGGACAGAGAGACAGACAGCCAGAAGCAAGCGGGAGCCAGGCAGGCCCAAGAAGAAAACAACAGGCTGCAGTGTGTGGCCATAATGGGGCGGTGGGAGCTGGAATCTAAGGATGTTGCAACACAACAAATTCCACTCATGCCGCTCCAGTGACGGGGAGTCACCCGCACACAAGCAAATTAAAAAGGAGTACAAAAACAAGAACACAAACTTGCTTCCCTGCTCCTCCCACCTCCATTCCTCTCCTCCCCTCCCCCACCTCCTCCTCCTCCTCCGCTCCCGCCTAAGCTGCTGCTTTAGGAGACATATGTGAATGCCCCAGTTTCTGCAGCCAAACGCAATCCTTCGCTGGATCTGATTCAGCTGAGGCTGCCTCGCAAGAAACCGCAACCTCTCTTTCTCTCTCTCTCTCTCTCTCTCTCTCTCTCTCTCTCTCTGTTTCTTTGAAGCACTCTCTCCCCCTCTCTCTCTCACTCTCTCCCTCTGCTGCTCCAGCAGTTCTTTATGCATTCAATTAGGGCTGTGGTCCTTGTTCTTGTCAACAGAGGAAACAGAAAAGAAAAAAAAAAAGTCTGCGTCAAAGCGGAGCCCTGAAGCCCTGAAGGCCTGAGTGGTAGCATAGATTATTACAGCTGACGGTAACAACGGCTCCTACAACTGGTCCTGGTACATACACATGTACAGACCAATGGCATTCTGGGATCTAGAGTGCACTACTTCCACTCCACTCTACTGAAGGACAGAGAGAGAGAGAGAGAGAGGGATCAATAGTCCATTAGAGAGAGAGAGAGAGAGAGAGAGAGAGAGAGAGAGAGAGAGAGAGAGAGAGAGAGAGAGAGAGAGAGAGAGAGAGAGAGAGAGAGAGAGAGAGAAGGGGGGGGGGGGTGGAAAGAGCAGAAGGCCTTACCTGGGTGGGGTCTGGTGAAAGGCCCATCCTTGGCTTGGGTCACTCCGAAACAGAGGAATACCAGAATGCTGGCAATAATCCCTCTGAAAAGAGAACAGAGAGGCATCAAACATATTAGATGTGCAAAGACCACAAGGACTGAGGATTTCAATTGGGGAAAGAAGTGAACATCAGAATGTATAGTCTGGCTACAAGCAATCGTCCAAGCTCATTTCAAGGTGAGGAATAAGTGGTTGTCTTTAAAACGGCCTCTACAAGCAATCATAGCCCCTCACCAACTCTCTACAAGGATAGAGCAGTGTGATTGGTTCATTAAGACAGGAGAACAGCTCCAGAGGAAATCCATTCTCCTGTACAGAGCTAGCACTTAACAGGATTCAGGCAGCTGGAAAGATAACCATATCCATGTCTAAATGTTAATGATCATATGGGCAGCAGGTGATAAAGCACCCCCCATCTCTCAACCAAACTAACTTATTTTAAAGCTCTGGCCATGCTGAATGTGCTAAATGGCCCCATCCCTTGTAGTCTAATAGCTTTAATAACTTTTCATCTATTCTTATGGGAGCATTTCAACCATATGCTTGAACATATGGCATTAGCAGAGAGACTCTCTTCTCTAAGCCAAGTTCTTTTGCATAACCTCCTGCCACCATGTCTATGGTCTTGCTTCCCACTCACCTATGTCCCATATAGGCCACTAGCTGCTGACCCTGTGAAATAATGCTGATAGAGAGGCCAAGGTCACTTAGGGGGCCTTCAGGTGGGGTGAGCAGAGGCTGGACTATAGTATGAGCAGATGTGTGTGTGCAGTCTTACGGGGAAAGGAAAGATAGAGGGAAGTGGGGAAAAGAGAACCAGGAAAATAGAAAAGAAGGGGGAGAAAGACAGACAGAGAGAGAGAGGGGAGAGAGAGAGAGAGAGAGAGAGAGAGAGAGAGAGAGAGAGAGAGAGAGAGAGAGAGAGAGAGAGAGAGAGAGAGAGAGAGAGAGAGAGAGAGAGAGAGAGAGAGAGAGAGAGAGAGATTACATCAGGTGAGGTCATAGGCAGCGGAGGACAGAGCAGAGCAGAGCAGAGCCTGGCCGTGCGCTCAGTAATCCTGAGCATGGGTAACGCTGAGCAAAGCAAATCCTGTTAGTGGAGATGGTGCACAACCCGGACAACCCGCACCCGCCCCCCCCACCCCCCGCAATGTCCACACACACACACACACACACACACACACACACTCTTTCCCCACACACACACACCATCCACGTGGCTATTTTGAGCCAGGGCTACACACCCAAGCACACTTCCTGTGGCTAAGAGGCCCTTAGTGACCACTCCACACAGCCTGCCCACACAGCCCACTAGCATAGCATAGCATAGCATATGGCCAGGAGCAGAGGGGCTGCAGACACCATACTGTACCACAATGCGGCACATCCGTCTCTGTGTGTGCAGTTACAGTCTGCCCCACACATGCACTCCCACATGCTCCTCTTGTGTGAGTGTGTGTGTGGGAGTGAGGGAGGGTGTGCCCAGCCCACGCATAGGAGCTTTGCCTGTGTTACTATCCCACTGAGGACTGCTAATAAATTGATGAGAGAAATGTTTCCAATATCAACAAGAGGTTGACTCTAAAATTACATTTTCTTCACTAATAGGAATTCCCCAGACAACCCTGTTGTTTTACATTGCTCAGTAAGTAAGTAAGTAAGTAAATTTTATTTATATAGCGCATTTTTTGGCACCAAGACCACTCAAAGCGCTTAAAACGAACACAGACAGACAAAACACAAAACAGTCACTCAGTCCATCGGTAATGCCAGGAAGGCTCACTGGCTACTTCAGGGTGGTGCACACAAGTTGCTCCTCTGCATCAGACGATGGAGGCATCTGTAGGCTATCAGACGATGGAAGAATAGGCTGTGGGAGTCATACTTTCGACCATCCATGGATAGGTCAGCCGCTCAATATCGCACATCACTCCATGCAGGGAGAACACAGTTCCGATTGACTGCAGATTTTTCTTGAACTTGCCATGAAATGGCTACTATATTACTGGTCTGCATCTTTTGTTGTAGACCCAGTTCCAATGTCCTCCCTAGGCCCTAGGCCATGCTGGACTGAACTGGCTCACGCTGTTAAGTTTACGAGGTTGTCACCTGTGACAGACTGTTCAACATCACTCAAGTCACATTTCCATGCTGCAAACGTTTCCATTTCTGCTTTGCTGCATTTACATTAATGCATTTAGCAGACCCTTACATTTTACCAACTATCAATTCCATCAGGGCCAGTTTCCCTGGAGGGTTAGGTGCCTTGTTCAAAGGGAACAGCGGTGGCAAGTGGGATACATAGGGATTTCCAGGCTGCTAGCATGATAGCCAGATTACGCTACACCACCACTACCATCACCAGATTATGTCATTTGTTTACAACACTTCTTTCTAGACATTTCCGTGCCTTCCTCATGCCAGGCAAAGCTAAGAACTGTGTGTAATCCCCTTTAGCAAAGTCTGCATGCGATGACCCCTCCTGAACTCCTGAATGATCGCTCATCTAGGCCTGAGAGTCGGTAAGGGCTTACCATTGACACTGGGCCATTCCAACATTTGTACTGTATGCTAGGAGCAGTCCCTTATGCCTCTTTTCAGAGTGCTGGACCAGACATAGTATGTTCCATCAAAGAAGAACAAAAGTGAGCACACTGAGAAAGGCTCCAAGTGGAAACGCTTCTGTGCAATAAACACGTTTGCTAAGTGCAGCCATTCTAGCATACGGTACAGTAGCAATGCTCCACTCACTACCCTACCACAGCATAGGCCTGTCACCTAGACAGGTAAGAGCTGTATGCAAAAGCATAGCCTCTCACATATGTCTTAGAAGCCTACTAGTGCACCTGATGAAGCTAAACCTAAAAGAGGATTTGATTTGGCCTTAAATACTGTATAAGGGGCTTCCAAGGGCCCTGAGGAGTGTTGAAGCTTTTAAGGTGTTTCCCACCATCATCAACAGCATTGTGTGCAGTGCAGTGCAGAGCAGTGCAGTCCCCCAGCCCAGAGTGAAGGTCTTATTTGAATCATCACACTGCACTATTGTGGGGGGCGTGGGAAGCGTTGGCGGCGGGTGTAGAAAACTGACCTTTTGGTGTTGTACGCCGTGTCCTGCGGCGTCTCCTCCAGCAGCGTGACGTAGACAAGGGCACAGGTGAGGATGAACAGCACCGTGACGGTGTGTGCTCTCCTACAGACACAGAGACAGCAAGAAAGAGAGAGAGAGAAAGACGGAGAGAGAGACAGAGAGAGAGAGAAAGGGGGTGGGGGGGTGGAAAGGGAGACAGATCACAGAAGCAGAGGAATCAGGTGATGTAGCATACAAACCTTTCCACTTCATTTGATTAAGTGCAACAGTGCTGCCTTTCAACACACTAACATCGCACAGGCTTAATTTCCTCTTGCTCTGGAGTGCACCTTTTTCTTTTTTTAGAGAGAGAGAGAGAGAGAGAGAGAGAGAGAGAGAGAGAGAGAGAGAGAGATATCTTTTTTCCAAACACGGGTGCTGGAAAAACAGCCTCATTCCATCTTCCTTCTCTCTTTACCCACCCAAAATAATGCTTCCTATTATTACCAGCAAATATTCTAGCCAGCAGTGCCTCCTTTAATGTACATGCAGGATGGGAAACCCTGACAATACTTAAAGTGATCATTTAGGGGCAGAGTATCTGGCGTGAAGTCATTATGGTAGTGGTGGGGCAATGATGTAGGCTAGTTATTGTGGAAGTGGTGGGGGCATAGTGTCTAGTAGCAATGGTGTGTAGTTATAGTGTATGCAATGGCGGTTGGATCTAATTGAAAGTGGGCCGATAGCCACAGTTGTGCCATTACAGACACAAAACGCACGGCGATACTGACAGGTTGGCCTAGTGGTAGAGCGTCAGCCTCAACCAGGAAATTGTGAATTCGACTCGTGGGAGAATCATACCAAAGACCATCATAAAAATGGTACCTACTGCCTCTAGCCTGGCGCTCAGATGCCTAGATGGAGTTAGTTAAGTTAACCCATGGGACTACTAGAGAACTACCCCACACTGTGGTCATACTGCCCTGTAGAGAAACGGAGATAAACACTGCCCAATGCTACACATGGAGTGGGAAAGATTTCACTTTAACTGTTGACACAGAAACCTTCTGGTGTTTTCTTCAGCTAAACAGGTGAGATGGCCCCTGGCTGACATAACATAATAGAGGGCCTACAGGTCAAATTTGATGAACAGAGAGCTAAGGGAATACTCAGAGACTTGTGACATTACTTTGTTCAAAAATTTGTTGTCAAAGTGGGGTCCAGGGACCCGCAGGGGACCACCACATGTTGCCAGGGGCGGTCTGTGAAAAAGTTTGCAATAAAATATAAACTGGTCTTATGTGGGGGAAAAAATGCTAGAGATCTGTATCAGCCCAATGGTGCTTGTCATTCCCACCCACACAACACTGAACCAGTGACACACTCTGTTGATGCATTAGAGCAATAATCTGGCAACACACTTTCCTCAGGCATTAATGTCGACTGCAAGTGCAAACAAAATAAATGCTATGTGAGGCAAGAACAATTTTTACATAGTAGGCTACATTTGACAAAAAAATCTTTTAAAACTGCTCCAACATACGGACAAAGTTTGCCAAATGCAACGAAATTGAAAAGGTTGTGCAATGGTATTAGCACTAGGCCTATATGATTTTAGATGTAAAATTTCAGAAGCATCCTAGAGAACAAATGACTATAAGCCTACATGGTTCAATCCTTTGAAGATTTTCTATTCCATGAAGGGTCCCCGGTCCAACCAAAGTGGTTTTCTCCACACAAACTATGAGAAGCCCTGGCTTAGGTTAGGCTATGTTCTATATATTTGGCTGTGGAGAGAAAAGCTCTACAACAGGATGCCCCCCGCAGAGCAAGGTTATGCAAACAGTTCTATCTCTGTTCTGCTCAGTACAGTGGTGTCGTTAAAGCACGTCAGGGTTATTCTGCCCTATCATTCACTCAGGGTCATCTCAACCTCACCAGCCCTTATACATAAGTGCTGATAGCGAGGAGCCACACTGAAACCAAGCCCTGTGCAATCTCATAGCCTAGTCTAAGGAAGGGTGACTGCATTCTTCCGCTTGCATTCAGGACTGTTTAGCAATCTATGTGTCGTGTGTGAGTGTGTGTGTCTAAGTTTCAACCATAGACTGTATAAAACTATGTTTCAACAGATCTGAATGATTTTGATATGACCTATGCATTTGACCCTAAATCATCTAGGCTACTTTTGTTCCTGGAGAGATTCTAAGAGTGGGTTCACATGAAGAGAAAGGCGTGCTCTCGCTCCTTAGTGATAAATGCAGGTTTGTGTTACGCTGCAATCTTTAGAGGACTAGCTGGCAGTGCACCCAGCACCCGTCGCCTGGAAACCTGTTCATCTGACGACAACAAAAACGGCCAGAGAAACAGCAAGAGCTTGACTAACCTGACCCAGCAGCCACACCTAGGCTTACCCGGCCAGGTCAGTATGCGAATGTGGAGGGGCGATCTAGTGCCCATTCCTCAGTAGAACAGAGCTAGCCTATATTTAGCTTCTCCAGGATCTGGGACCCAGAAATTAACAGACAGCAGAAAGCATACCCACCATGACTAGGGCAATGCAAAATACAATTAGACTGTTACATTCTATCTTTAGAGAACTATAGGCAACAACAAACTATTTTGTTAGTCAACTTATTTGATATGCTATCTGCAATTTGTAGATAACACTGACATTTTAAGATGACTAATGAGTGATCAAAACAGAGTGAATGTTCACACAAGGACACCAACATGTCCTATTCAATATCATGAATAAATCTTACAGGAAAATATTGTGTCCACCCTGGTAGAATACCGTGTTAAACTGTTCCATGTCGCTCAAGTAGACAGAAACATTCCTGGTGCACGAAGTCCTACTCCTAACTGACACTATGACCAGACTTCAATCACAGCCACCTGTTAAGCACTAACACAGACACACCAGGTGACTGAGAAGGCGTAAATGAGTAGATTACAGCTGTATACTCTGAAGATAAGCAAGCAAAACACCCACATGGTCAACAGTACACATTGTAAAGCTTTACAGTTCAATCTATTCAATTTGCCTTCACATTTCAAACACCTATTACATTCCTACATAATTATTCAGATTTCTGAACACAAGTTTATGAGGGTTTGTTAGACCTAGATCAATTAGCCTAATGTAGGGCATCATCCACGTGGTGAATGTTGCTTTCTGACTCAAAACCTTTAAAAGGATAACACTTTTAC
This sequence comes from Sardinella longiceps, assembly GCA_027497455.2. NCBI lineage: Eukaryota > Metazoa > Chordata > Actinopteri > Clupeiformes > Clupeidae > Sardinella > Sardinella longiceps. The sequence continues at coordinate 30,665,518 of JAODXP020000017.1, read as the reverse complement.
ATGATCAAAGATTCATGAGGTTGACAATGCCATGGCCAATCTATTGACCTCTCAAGAACAATTGTGAGGGAAAGCATAAACCAAATTCGCCTTATAAATGGAGCTATTTATGGAGTTCATATGGTTTCATGGCCATAAGATAGGGCCTACTTAATATCTTACCAGAAAAATGTGTTAGTCCCGTCGTCATACACTTCACTCTCGGTTGTCCGTCGAGACAGATTTTCCTTAGACGTCTGTTTACCAGATTTAGACCTGTTGGCTGGCACTGGGGTGTTTGACGTGTCGTGAGAACCGGAGGTTGGTGACGGATCGAGTGACCCGTTGTTGACCTGGTCCTCCGGTGCTGCTGTAGATCTTCCGGCGACAAAGGCCATGGCACCTTTTTTCGACTCGGGTTTCGCCATCACATTAGCCACTTGGCTGGCACGTTCTCCCACAAGCTCACAAGCTGCCGATGCCCAAACTCTGTTAGTGTTTTGAATGGGTCTCGTTCAAGGTACCAACCACGCCCGCTAGTATAGAAACTCCCTAAGCTAAAGCATGGGTTATAACAAAATATTAACTTTAGGCTACATTACAACAGTCAGGCATGACCTTGGAGAAAAAGCATGAGCTATTGCTGTTAAAAAGTTATGTGAAATCAAGATATATCCAACCTACAAAAATGTAAGTTAATGATAAAGTGACGTCCGAAACTTGTTCACTCACACTATTATCTGATTCATTACAACATTGTCAAAAATTAGTCAACTGTGTGTTGATATAACTACAAGGACTGAAGTAGCCTACTAATTTAAGATAAAGGAAAGAACTCTGAGACACATTGTACCCGACTCACCTCTTAACACAGATTCCAGAGACGCAAATGTCCACGTATTGTTACAAAATGTTTCCAGTCATTAATCGAGAGTGTCTTAACCTGTGTTGCTTGCATGGAAGCTGAGATACCACCCGAGGTTGGTTGTAAGTTACCTTCCCCGCTCAAATCGGGCTGTTAGCTACAACACCTCCTCCTACTTTTTAACGTTAGGCTACGTTAAAGCCGCAATAATTGTCAAAGATTGCAACACAGTGACGTGTGGCACGGACTTGATATGTCACTTTCTCGCTATCTTACAGACCACATCTCAGCGATATTCCATAACGTGCATACCAGTACTTAGATAAGTGGCGGTTGCCGGCTAGCCACTTAATCCGTGAACATGCAATATCTCTAACGGTAGCTAACGTAGCTTATTACATCCGTCCTAGATGGAATTAGCAAGCATACTTCAACATGCTAACAACAGATAACGCATGCGACTGGCATGGGCACCTCGCGGTTACTTTGTCCACTTCAGTAATGTTCCTTTTTTCATTCGACTTTTTGGAAATCATGAACCAGGTACCCCGGTGCACAGCTGACACGAGCAGCACCACCGGTCTGTCTCACGTTAGAACGTTGGAGTTGCAACTGTGGGCTACAGTTTGGACATGTGAGAGACACATCGTATCTTACTGTTGCCAGGGCTGGTAATTTGCTGTCAGTCATGAAAAAAATCTTGACGGCGCAGGAATGTCGTCACTTCCTTTATCCAGTTTCTTAGACACTTAAAGAGGACGTAGCACTTCATCCCCACCACAGCATATTGAAAGGGCCCGCCAGTGTCTCTGGGTGAAACTGTGCCTTTAAATGGGCGTCTGTCGTCATCGTACGACCCTTGCATAATGAGGTGAATAACAAACCGACTAGAGATCAATTATTTAATTTAGGTCACCTACAGATGTAGGCCTAACATGTGAGACCTTACTCAAAAGCTAGAAGTCACAAGGTTATCAGGAACACATCAAATCCTCTTTCAAGTCTAGTAGACTTGCATAGATAGTTGTAGGCCTACTTAATCATCAACTTCAGCAACTTCATTCAAACAGTTATAATAAATAGGCCTAGTTTCTTTTAAACACTTATAGCCCTTTTCCACTAACTTTTGAACCAAGACCTAGGCTGTAACAGATGCTGTGCTTACAAAGTTGAACTTAGTGCAGTTAGTCTAGCATCTGTTGCCTACAGAGAAAATCACATTGAATATGTAGAGGAGAAAAATGGATCTGATTTTGATGCAAGCCTCGCCTACTGTAGGCCTATATTATGTAGTCCACTCACGTGGTAGCAACTCAATGAATTTATCCTGTAGTCAAGATGATTTTTAAAGTTTAAGTAAAGTTAAAATCAAGCACTGAATGGGTACTTTGAACATGGAATGGCTATTGATGCCTTTTGATGCCAGACAGGCTAATCTGGGCATTCAGAAACAGCAGTTATATAGGGATTTCCCCCATTATCATGCACAATCATCTCTAGGATTTACAGAGATTGGTCTGAACAACTAGGCCTAGTGGAAAACACTTATTTCAGCAAAATGTCTTAATGATGTCAGAGGTCACAGGAGTATGTGACTTGTTCAGTGATGTACCTGTAATCCACATATACAAATACTTGATCCTCTACAGTTTGCATATAGGCCCAATAGATCCACAGATGTTAATTATAGTCTACATTCTGCATTTATTGTTTATAGATTTTAGTTCAGCGTTTAACACCATCAAACCTGACACTCTTATGAACAAGCTTGCAGATCTTGGTATGCACTCCTCTCTGTGTAACTGGATTTTCAGCTTCCTCACTGGTAGACCTCAGGTGGTGAGGGTGAGTGACCACATCTCTTCATCTATTACCCTTAATACAGGGGCACCACAGAGCTGTGTTTTAAGTCCGCTACTGTACTCCCTGTACACGTATGACTGTACTGCCAGACATGATTCCAACATTATTGTCAAGTTTGCCGATGACACAGCAGTAGTAGGCCTCATTTCAAATAACAATGAGCAACCTTATCTGGATGAAGTGGATAGTTTAACATGCTGGTGCCAAGATAATAATCTACTCCTCAATGTTACCAAGACAAAAGAGATGATCATAAATTTTGGACATAATCAACTGGGAGTTTATCATCAACTTAATGTTAATGGCTCCCAGGTGGAGAGGGTGGAGAGCTTTAAGTATCTTGGTGTCCATATGACTGAACACCTGACATGGACCACGCATACGAATTCCCTTGTGAAGAAGGTACAGCAGCGTCTTTTCCATCTGAGACGTCTCAAGAAGTTTAAGCTACCGCAACATCTGCTCAAAAACTTTTACAGTGCCACTATTGAAAGCATTTTGACTGCTTGGTATGGAATTTGACTGCTTGGTATGGAAACAGCACACAGCAAGAACGTAAAGCTCTACAAAGGGTGGTGAGATCAGCAGAACGCTCCATAAGGACTACACTACCTAAGCTTGATACCATCTATGCCAGGAGATGTAGATCCAGAGCGGAGAAGATAATAAAGGACTCCAGCCATCCAAACCATAGCCTCTTCTCTGTGCTGAGATCTGGGAAGCGCTACAGGTGTATGAAAGTCAGAACAGAGAGATTGAGGAAAAGTTTCTATCCTCAAGCCATTCGGACTTTGAATGAAGATCACAAAGCATAGCCTAACAGCAATTTTTGTATATACTTAAATTATTATTATTATTTTTTAATATATTTATTATTATTATTATTATTATTATTGTTTTGTTTTTACATTGAAGCACACAGTCATTGGAGTCAGTGGACCAAGCATTTCACTACAGTTTTACTATGTATAATTGTATGTGACAAATAAAATTTGATTTGATTTGATTTGATTTGAAATAGTCTATCCAAAGTGAAGGGCTTCTCTGAACAACATTTCACCCTGAGCATGGGCTATACAGCAGCAGAAGACCACAATGGCCAAGTTAAGAATAGGAGGATGTATTTACTCAATTTCTGTACTTAAGTGAAAGTATAGATATACAGTATGCCAAGTCTAAGTGTGGACATACTTGTTTTTAAAAATCTTAAGTACAAAGTAGGCCTACTTCTATATTAATGTGTTATTAAGTGTTTATTGTGTCAATGCGGGGACCACAGATTAAATTGCAAGGCCACCATGCTATTGGAAAGAGAAAAGAGCAAAGAAGAAATTGGTACGACAATGATTATTATTTTCTTGCACTTTTTCCCATTGATGGGCTTAATGACCACAAACAACAAGTGAGATGAACATGTTTAAATTTTGAAATGGATTAACCTATTGTGGATCTTTTTAAAGAAGTGATCAGGGCGGATAGGGCATACTGTATGCTCCATTTGAGAAAAACAAAACCAGCTAATTAGCATTAGCAAGGGAACAACCTACCCCTAGCATCCAATTACTGGAGGTCATCAGTTGTGATTAAAGGTGATTAATCATGGCAAAATTTTCTGATTAATCAGATGATTTTTTTTGTAATAGTTTGACGAGTCAAAAGTATTTACATTCATTACTAATGTAGTTATACTGGGGTTTTCAATGTGTCAATGTGTCAACTCAAACTTTTTTAGTTAAGTAAAAGTGTAAAAGTACTGTTTTCAAAAGGCAAGGTGCCATTAAGGACTAAAGCTTGAGCCATGCTACACTACCACAGCCTGCTGTCATCTCTCTACAATCATCTGCCTGGTTAAAGGTCTGTCCACTACCTAGGCATTTTGGGTTACATTTGTGGATTAAGCCTCAGGGGAAGTGGGAGATGTCAGGAAAGTAGCTAGACTGAACTGTTAGCACATCTGTATGGTAGGCTAATGGTGTTATAGTGTGTGATGGACAGTTGATTGGCACATTTTGGAACTAGGCAAAGCATTTTGGAAGACTAGGCAAAGCAAGGCACTTTTATATAACACATTCAATGTGTTTTACCTAAACAGCAACTAAAATCTGCCAAAAAGCATACATTAGGAAACAACATATATTTTAATAATAGATATTATAACTTAGCCATTACTGTGACTATATTATAACTAAGGATATAAAACAATGTTGACTAGAAAAACGCTCAGAGAGCGCAGACTTCCACCAAGGCAATGTGGTCACAGACACAATATAAATTCCAGATCATTTTCTGGGTCACCAATCGCCACCAAAATTGAATCAATTCTTGCTTGTCCCAATATACACATTGTCCAAAAATTTCATCCAAATCCGTGCAGTACTTTTCGAGTTATCCTGCTGACAGACAGACAGACAAACAGACAGACAGACAGACAAACCATCGCAACCTAAAACATAATCTCCTTGGTGGAGGTAATTAGAGATAAATAAAAAAAAAAGAATAAAGAGAGATACATTTCAAATTGGTGCTACATGGGAGCTAAAAGCAACTCCATCTTTCTTGGCATGGACAACTAGTGTAAACCAGTAAAATTCCCTCTTGTGATCTAGGAGCATTGAAATGTTGAAGCATCTCTGGCATGGTATGTATAGGCCTCATCTCATGTAGTGATTTATAGCTGAAATGAAATTATAATACCTGAATTAATTACAAGTACTTGGACTGTGTGTGTGTGTGTGTGTGTGTGTGTGTGTGTGTGCAGGGGCATAGCACCATATTCTGGGCCCTGTGCACAAGCAGTGGCCATGGGCCCCTCTCAACACCAGGAATAAAGCTCCAGACTCCTCGAGGGCCCTCCCCCCTCTTGGGGCCCTGGTAACTCAGCCCCCCTTTTTCCTCCACTATGACACGCCTGTTTGTGTGTGTGTGTGTGTGTGTGTGTGTGTGTGTGTGTGTGTGTGTGTGTGTGTGTGTGTGTGGAGGTGATGATGGTGAAGGTTTTAAACTTTTAAATAACAAATGTATGATATTGGCCACAATGTGGTTCAGATAGGTTGTTAATGTGTGAAAATTTTAGGGGGAAAGTGGATATGATGTTGAGAAACAGAATGCAAGCCTAAGGTTACACAGAGTAAATGGTTTTATGGTGGTTTTTTGATTGTAAGCCCAATATCTGTACCATCAGCAATCACCCATTTCCCTCTTCTTCTGGGCTGATACCAGAACAAAAGCCTGATCTGTTTAAGAGAGGCCTACAGTATGGCCATGAGGGAAATAGGCCCGTGACTTAGCCTACATCTAAAATTCTCAAATGAAATCTCTGGAATTGAAGCTGGAAAACTTGCGTGCATACATGCTTTGCCAAAGTTGACCTGGGGTGTGGCTGGTGGAGAGAGTGGCTGGCAGTATTACGTAAAGTGTGTTTGTGGTGAGATGCAGGTCAAAAGACAGAAGCCAGCCCCTGTGGTGAGCCCTGAGGCACCTGGTGATGATCAGAGGATGGGTGCAAAGGGCAGCGAGCAAGACAGCAAAAAGCTCAAGGGCTTTTCTCTGACAGTCATGTTGAACTGATTGGCTGCACAAAGACAGCAATTTGGAGGTGTTGTATTAGATGCCCTGAGGGCCTCTTCTTTTTTGTCTAATAGTGATATGTAGGGTCCTCATAAAATGTTAATATTTGAGCTGAACAGAATAAACCCCAAAAAACTATAGGGTTATTTGAGGAACCCATCTGAACAGAAAAAGTTCCCCCACAGTGGCAAAGTCTCCTCCAAGTCTAAGAGTGTTTATGATTGTGGTGAAATTAATTTGGTGATGAAAGTTTGGATTAGAATCACTGTAGCCTACCTTTAAGTTAGGGATAAAGGCTGGAGTGTATCTATAAATGAACAATTACAAAATAAACCCAGTGTTAAGACATAGCCTACTTGACCATATGGATACAAAGGGATAGGTCTATTCAACTTCAAGCTTTCTCCTGAACACTCTGTCAGTGCAACTTTATGTCACTAGAGGGCAATGTTGTATTAGCTTTAACTTGGAGAAGCTCATCATAGGACAAAACGCAGGGTTAAGACCTTTAAATATGAGGGGGGAAAAATGCTTATTTTTTACCCTAACTTTCCCAACATTTCTGTTCCCATTGCAGCACAGTTTGTATTTTTTTCTGTACGGAGTTTGGCATATTGTAGGCTAATTTCCGTTTAATGGCGTGATATTCAAGATAAAAAAAAAATTGATGTAAAGGTTGTAGGTCTACAATAATGTGTGTGTGTGTGTGTGTGTGTGTGTGTGTGTGTGTGTGTGTGTGTGTGTGTGTGTGTGCGCGCGCGTGTGCGTGCGTTTAGTTTGATCTATAAACATTCTCGATTTTTGGCCAAACAGCCATTTTTCCGAGTTGAACAATTGGGGGTGCGATTGTGCAGCAGGCAGAGTGAGTTTAGGCGTGTCCTTTTAAATGCACTGTTTTCACGTTCCTCGTGGATGTTGCCTACTGTAAATTAAATCAATGAATGCAGGAACGGTAGCCTATTTGGCTAATAAATGGCAGCGTTGGTTGGGTGAATAAAACAGGGCTCACTGAATGGATGACATAGCCTATATATATTTGTTTGTTAGGCTACTGCCTCGACTACGTTATCTGAGACATTAACAAATAATGTTAAGATGTGGGCTAGAAATAAAACTCGTAGGCCTATTAGTTTCATTTTTGTGAAACATAGCCTAAATGATTTGCATAATTAGCAAGGCTAAGCCTGTAGTGTCATAAACACTTCTTCTCCACATAAATATCTTAATAATTAATTTCCGATTTAAAAAAAAATCCTCACGCTGTTTTCTTGAGATAGGCCTATTTTGATGGGCCTACGGCAAACTTTGACTCATCTCATGAGGTGAATTTTTTGCTGCTCATCCCCTGTTATTGTCATTTAACCAGACTATCCAGCTCAATTTAGACTAATAGATTAAATAAGATATTGCAGTCCTGGGTAGCCTGCTTTCTATTCTCCACACGCGTTGCATAATTAGGCTTGTTTTAAAATGAGAATGAGTATTTCGCCTCGACATAAGCTACTTGTTTACAATGGTGTTTTAAAATAGGCAGTGTCTTTGGATGTTTTCATGGGACCTTTTTTCAGCAATTTTCTAGTGAGGGACGTGGCCAGTCTGGTTGTAAAGAGGGGAGTAAAGTGGGGGATGGGCGAAGGAAAAAAACACGTAGTAAGCAAAACGTTCCTGGAGCAGCAACAACAGTTTCTATCGTAGCATTTCAATCACCCCAACCCAACACCCCCATCCACAAATCACGAGTGTGCTTCATATCCAATGTAAATGAAGTAGAGGCGGGCTTTTAGATCAAGGGCGGAACATAAACGGACCAATGAGAGTAGAGGACAAGGTATCTGCACAAACCCAACAACGTCAAGGACTTTAAATTCGAATCTTGAGCACAACACGGATACATTTAAACATCATACTGGCTACTCGCACATCACGAAAAAAAAAAAAAAAAAAGATTTTAAGTAGCCTCTCTAGCGGCAGACTTGGATATCTCCATCCAGGTCTTTAGAAGAACAAGTCCGTTTCTTTATTTTATTCGTTTGGATTTCGACAAGATGAGTAACGTTCAGATGTCTACCAGCACCTTGGAGCGGCTAGTGGCGAGGAGGACCTTCCCTCTCCATGCTCGCACGGGCGTTTGTCGGAATCTCTTTGGACCGGTGGATCACGACGAGCTGAACCGAGAGATGAAATCCAAACTCCGTGAAATCTCCGAACGGGATCAGAGAAGGTGGAACTTTAATTTCGAGAGAGACGAGCCTTTGCGTGGAGATTACGAATGGGAGGAAAGCCCGTTAGAAACCTCGCCTGCTTTCTATCACGAATCTGCACAGATTGGGCGAAGCCGAGTTGTTCTCCCGGTCAGATCATCAATGGACTCGAGACCACGGGAGTGCGATGCTCAGGATGCACCTGTAAATTGCGAGGACCGTCTTGCCGGTTCCGAAGTCACCGTTCCCTGTCCGGGTGAAGTGAACCAGGAGAACTGTATGGATACGCTCAACTCAGGGAAAATGTCTCGTAAAGTTACCCCCTGCACTAGACGAAAAAGATCCACTGCAAGTGATCTCACCACAACGCACATCACAGGTAAGGCATCTAACAAATTTTGTGGGGACTCAATTTGGGCGCATTTTGGTTTAAAAAACAAAGACATGTCTATCGTAAAGTCTGGAAATATACCGTTGTCTCAAAATAGGTCTATTGCTGAAAACGTGACATTTGCTGTTGGTGTTTGCATTGAAGTTATAAGGCATCACATAATTAAAATATTACTGTGTTTTTCCTTCAGATTTCTACATGAAAAGGAGGCGAACGATGGGTGCGAAGCCAGGTGAAAATGTTTGCCAGCAATCTTCGACCCCACTCCCAATCGAGCAAACTCCACGCAAGAGAATTCGCTGAAGGTGGGTTTTGGCAAACTTGTCATCATTAGTGATTTTCTTTTACGTTTAAGGCAGAAAAAATGCTACAAATAACTACTTAACATAACAATTCCAATAAGTGTGGTGAAATATCAATAGGATAGTGAAAAATGGCAGTATATTGCCTCTATTGAGCGGTGCGTTTTCGCCCGTCTTGAAGGATAAGAGGGAGGAGGGGGTCTAGCGAGAGAGGTCTGTGAATAGGTTTAGCGGAGTAATGGGGGATGGGAAATCTGCGTCACACTGGCGGGAAAGGCTGGAGTAAGTGGTGACGCTTGCGCTGCACAACTCTTGCTTTTCTTCGGCAGTGCTGGCTGATTCATTGATTTCTGAAAATGGGCACTAGCCTCCCCCTACCAGTTATACATGATCTTTTCTACTCGCAATATATTGTTCATCTTATCAACAAATAAATGTTTATTTGGACATTATACTAATATATCATGCTCCTTCTCTTTTCCAGATATTTGCACTGTGATTGTTGGACAGTGTCTTCTGCCATTCGGGCCTGCGAGAAGCAGAGACGGAGGCGGACAGTCTGATCATCCGTCGGCCCTGTGCGAGGCGAACAGAGGCATTTTTGGATCTCAGGACTGCCTGTTGAGCGAGAGATGGAGCTCGCTGAAGGACTTGCATTCAGATATATGTAGCATAATGGTTGCTTTGCATACAGCCACTTGACAGTGTTAAATTGTTTAACAACTGTGCAATCCTAAATTACTTTAAAAAAAATGTCTACACTGGCCAAAAGTGTACAGCTTTAAAAGACAATATAAATGTTTATTTCTGTTAAATCTTTTGTAAATATATATTTTGAAAGACTATTTTTAACTTATAATTTATTTATGTTTCGTTTTATTTGCATAATGCCTTGTTTTACCAAAAGGGCGACGTTTTATAGTTTTTTTTTTCCTTTTAATATTATTATTATTGTTATTTTTATTTTTATTGTGTTTTGCAATCAATGTAGCTTTTCCATAGCACACTTGACAGTTAGGGTCCATCATGTTTCTGAGCCGTTCTATTCATCACTGCCCTGAACTTTTGTTCCACAAAAGAAGCAAATAAAACTATTTTCATTTAAAAATCAAAATGTTGCATGTCATATTTTATTTAATATTTTGGGGAACGTTAACAGTAATAGCATGGACTAGGCCTACTCGACTTTTTGTGGATGTAGCCTACCTGTGTGAGGAGGAGACCGCGCGAGATTGCAACAAATCGGTATGCTAAATACAGGCAAACTTTAATCAAACGTGTCTTTGAGACGCGAAAAGGAAGGTTACTCAAGAAAAGCATCAATAGCTTAATGTGCTCGACTCAGGGCCTTCTCTCCCCCCAAAATTAATTTGCTGTCTGCGCGAACTAGTGAATTTGATATGGGTATAAAGGTGTGTAACTTTAAGACTGATTTAATAAGGCAGCAAAAGTTGGTGTCTATAGCCCAATATTAGTTAAGATGTATTTCTCAACTAAATAACTATAGTGCCTTTTGGGTTGGACAAAGCATTTGGAAAGTAGCATTGTGCGAGCGCACTCATAGGTCTGGATAGGACGCACGGACGACGCACAAACAGCAAGCAGCTGCGTAGAATGGCCCGGTATTTAAAGCCCTTTAAAGAATTGGAGCAGGTGCCTTTGGAACCCCGCATTGTCCACGGGGACACCCCTATAGTCACTGCACACTCAACGATCTCTAAAAGGGGCTCTCCGCGAGTGTTTACCCCCGCGGAACCACAGTGTCTCTTTGCCTCGCCACCTCCGTCACATAGGCCACCTGTCCATGAGTGAGAGAACCTCTATAATTGCCCGGCATTCGTTTAACTGTGCCTCTGCAATCACAGGTTTGTTCTATTTTGGTGAACCAGTATTTTTGTAAATCTCCTGCGCATTGTACTACCTGTAGGCTAATTCTGTTGAAGTTAAACTGCTTTCGTTCAAGAAAATCTCTTTGATTCAAATATAATAAATAGGCTACTTTGTTTGGCATAGACTATTTTAACAACACCGAACTCAAACGTGTAAGTTAGCATTTGAGGTAAATGACCCTCTAAGCCCTCAAGCCCTCCACAGACACGCGCGCTCTCTACCACTGACTGCCTTGTTCTCATTTCCAACACAAAGCATTTGCCGACTCCATTCTTCCCCTTTTGTTGCCATATGGCAAATCCATGTAGGCATAGCCAAGATCCATTAATGCAGACACATAATGTCCTGCGCGGCAGAACAATAGAAACTTTGTTTGCTCCATCCATTCATATAAAAGGCTATGGGGGGAAGGGAGGAGGGACTATAATTAAACTATGGAGATATCCAGCTAATTATGACCCATAAGCCCAAGGGGAAGGGGTTCTTGCTAAGTAAATGCGACTCTATATTGTTTGTACTTTAGGCCTATATGCTGAAGATGACAGATGTTCGGTCCTTTAATGAAGTTCCTTATACATTGGAAATATTTCTCTTTGGGCCTAGTAAAAGCCTTTCAGCATGACCTTCATGCCATCAAGTTGAATTATGGGTGACTTATAGCTTTGTCAATGTAAGGGCACATAGGTTATTTGATTACTGAGTAGAGATGGACGCCGTGATAATTAAATGCCAAATTTTCTTCGTTTCTGTCAAAAGTGAGTAAAGTCCTCCTCCTAATCGTGGGATAATTTAGTTTCAATGTAAGTATTTGATTGTGAATTTGATGTTTAGTAACTTACTTGTCTGCTGCTTTCATTACAATACATTTTGAGTAGCCTAAACTTCAGATAGCCGCAGTGTCAAAAAAACAAAGAATGGACGTATAGGCTAAAAGTGCACACATTCACGTTTGGTTTTTCTAAATAAAAGCAGTCCGATAATACTACCATACAGATTTTTATTAGTGAATGTTTCATTCATTCAGCCTAGATGATTGCAATATTCCTTTAACAATTGCATTATTCCTTCCACATAAATGTTACCAAAAATCTGCAACAACAATTGTATTCATTCAATTAAAATATATCTCCTTTGTAATATTTTGCTAGAAATAACAAAATATCTCACACAGAAATAGTATATAAAAACATTGTTAAAAGATGGCAATTTTCTTTGGTCTAATTTTCTTTTCTGGCCTAAGAAAATAGAGGGCATGTAGGAAAACACGAACCATTCTGGCCTGATCAATGGTCATTGATAGCAGTCGAGAAAAATACTTTACAAATCAATATTAATTGTTATGCTGAACTGATTTTCCAGGGAAATCATTACCCTGTTTGATCAAAGCAAATTTCCTCTTTTTCCATCACAGAGAAAAAAGACCAAATGTGTAGGCTAAATCAACCTGGATGTTGTGGTAAGTTCCCTCTATAATGAAACAAAAAATATACAATAATTTGTTTAATCTAAAAACTACAGGAGGATGAATTATTTCAGTGAACTGTGATGTAGACAGACCTAGATTGATTTTATTTATGCCAAATGCATAATACAGATGCTAAATGCTCTCACGCACATGGGTAACATTCTGCAAACAAAAAACGTAAAACACACACACACACACACACACACACACACACACACACACACACACACACACACACACCAAAATACTAAATAGCAATTGAAAACAAAAATGCAACCAACAGTCCCATCTGCAAAGACGGCAATTAAATACAAAAAAAGAAATAAGAAAAAAAGCAGCCAAGTCGAATTAGCATTTTCCATGGCCATCTGGCATGGGTGCAGGCGATGGGGAACAAAGACGAGTTGGAGTGAGAGGAGAGGCGAGTGTGCCATCGCATTGACCTGCAAATGAGGCTTTGTCACCAAATTAAAGCTCCCTGACCCCCATGCTCCCCCTTTTTGCTGGCGTTTTTTTCAAGCCTGCGTGACGAATGGACGGCTGAGTTCACGTCTGTGCATTTCTATACTGCATTATGTTTTGACGTATTCGATCAGCAGGCCTATTACCTACAGACGGGAACAGGTTCATCAGAGTATGACGTATAAGGTTTTACGCACAAACCAAAAGTGACCGGTCAGCATAGCTTTACTTAGGCCTACTTTATCATTATCATCCGACTTCGATTTCCCATTGCCTTCACCTATTATTTTCGGATAGATGGGTGACTTCAGAACTGGCTACCTTGCCTACTTCTCATAATTCAGAAGGGTCAAGACCTTGCGGGAACCTAGAACGCACTGCGGTGTGCTATCGACACCTGCAGAGTGTCGAAATGACGCGTGTCAACCAGCTTACAGTAAGTTCTTTCAACAGGATTCTACAACAGAATGACAGTGGGAGCGTGTGTGTTTGCATGCGCCCAAAAGAGAGAATAGGGGATTTCTGGGCCTCCCCCTCAGAAACACCGCTTTTGGTGTCCCCCCACTCAATATTCATGCGTATGTGCAACAAAGGCCACAGCTCCATTCACACCGCCACGCAGAAGACTGACTGACAGAGAACTCGTGGCAACCATTCAGATATCTTCTTTCTGTCTCCTCCTTTGCCCTTCGTGTTAGACTGACCGCGGTCGGGGGCCTGGATTTCCTCCACCCTATTTTTTTTTCTTTGCTCACACCACGCATCAAGCATGATCGGATTTAAGAGTTGCAGATTGAAACAGATCATTTACATAGTTTCTCGACTTCCTGGAGCGAAAACCTCGAACTCAAGACACCTTTTGAAATGTTTATCCTGACGGCATTAGCCTACAAGCAAGGACGTTTTTAGGCTAAATCGAATACATGCACTCAAGACCAAACCTTCAAAAATCCCCTACAATTAGCTCAACATTAAAACAATAATACGAACAATTGTGTTGAAACGAAACTATTGATCAAGCTACTCTCACTTTTTTTTTTTTTTTTGAAAAGATGAGGTCACTAATGGAATGTCACTGATGGTGACTCTGAAAGGCAAATGCCTGCTGGTCAAAAGCTATGACAATGCACCTCCCTTCCCGCCAAATTGAGGTTAAGAGTGCAAATATCGATCTAGTGCTATTTGGATTCCACAGACCTGCATATTTCCCGGGTCTTGGCGGGAGTCCTAACCAAAACGAGATGGTAGTTTAAGGTGGTTAGTATTACAAAGTGAGTTTAATTGTTTAATGTCGGATAGGCCTACTTATTTGAAGTCAAGTCAAGTATCTAATATCATGTTTCAATATAAAAAAAATATTTGATTTGCAGCTAAAGTGAACTAGCCTACAAATGACTAACATAGCTTAATTGTTTGTGTCAAAATGACTAACACAATTACATTTTGTTTTTTTTTCTATTAGTCTATTGTAGGCTACTCATGTGAAAGGATTATCAGATTATCTCTCTCTCTCTCTCCACATGAACAGGTGCAATCTCAATCTTTGAGTTCACAAAAGAGCAGCTTTGAAGGAATCAAAAACACAAGACACTGACAAAACAGTACTTCCAGGGGCAGACATTTTGAATCCTCCATATACAATTACAACAGGTTAAATCTCAGAGCTTTTTGAACTATTACTTTACCAGCTGCAAGTGTATAGGCCTAACTGTCTTTAATTAGCCTAGGCTTTGACCATACTCAGCAGCACATTGTGGGTCAGGCCCTTGCCAGACCATCAGTGTTGCATTTGGGCTAAAAGAGCGCAACAGCAGCACAACACCAAGTTTGCCTGGCTAGTTTGTCTTTGGGTCATGCAGGTCAAACTGAGCTCTCTTGATCAGGTGGAATGATGGGGCATATGCTGGAATGGCAGTCTGTCAGTGTGGTGTAATCTGCTTAGGCCTATCTTGACCCCCTTGCCCTTGCTCCACAGGGAGACACACCCTTGACAAACTCTGCCGTCCTCCTTTTAAAGAGAGGAATCCGTATTAACAGATGTCTATTTCG
This sequence comes from Sardinella longiceps, assembly GCA_027497455.2. Lineage (NCBI taxonomy): Eukaryota > Metazoa > Chordata > Actinopteri > Clupeiformes > Clupeidae > Sardinella > Sardinella longiceps. The sequence goes on along the minus strand of JAODXP020000017.1, from coordinate 30,650,484 downwards.
TCACTGGTGTTTATAGTCTATTAAAAGACATATGGTGGATGCGTGTGAGGGAATGTTCATGTGTATGTGTGTGTGTGTGTGTCAGCATGCAACATCTTTTCCTCAAATGAATTCCTTAAGTTATGTGGCTAACGGTCTGTATTGGTCATACAGTGAAATAAGACCACATTATACATACATACAACACACTTCAATAGAAATACAGTAATTTCATATTCACATGCTGTATATACTTAATGCCCCTTGCCTTCACATGTTTCATCCGAACAGTAGGCATCATGGGTTGTGTGTGAGTATGTACTATCACTTGAGAGAGATGGAGAGTTTGGTGCTTGAGAAATGATCTCTGCCCTCCTCCTTGACAGCGAATGTTCCCCTCTTTTTCTCTCCAGCTTTGTGCATTGTCTCCACCTCTTTGTCTTTCCTCAAGTGAAACCTGTTACCCTTCACATCCTGTGTTGCTGTGACGCTAGCATTCTGTTCAACTGATGCTGTCGCCTTTATCTCTTCGTCCATCCATCTCCCATCCTCCCATCCTCCCTCTCCAAACTCCCCCCCTTTTCATTCTTTCCTAGGCAGCTTTTTTCCCTCTTTTTCATCTTCTTCTTCTCCTCCCTCAATCATTTTGGCCCATAAAACTCCGGGAGGAGCAGGGGCGAGCAGGCTGGGTTTTCAGGGCTGGCTAACCCCCTATGGGTGCACTGACTCGCACTAATACTATTTGTGCCTGGGCTTTGCTGGCTGGAGGTGCTGAAAGAGGCGGCAGTGGCGTGCTTTAAGACGGCCAACAAAAAGCCGCCATTCATCAGGGCCATGCTGGTCCAGCCCCTCACAGCATGGCATTAAGGGGGCGTCAACCCACCACCACCCTCACCCCCCCTTTTTTTTGGCAAAGCCTCGCCGAACGGCTGCTGCCAGCGTTCACCTTCACCTGCTGAACAGGCTGATCTTGTGTGTGTGTGTGTGTGTGTGTGTGTGTGTGTGTGCCCTCACCTTTGGGAAGACGCAGCCCCCCTGACCCAGCACTGGTGGTGGCCAAGCCACAGTTCATGCTGTTCTGTTCTTGTCATTTAACATGCAGTTTGGTCACGGGCAACTCCCATCCATTTGAAGCCATTTTATCACACTGAGAAGGCTATGAGGAGGCAAAATTCTTGAGGCCTGTTTGCCTGTAAATGCTGCAAGGCATCTTTAAGAGCACACACAATGAGCCCCAGGTCCTGTGCCTAAACCTCATCTCTTCTTCTTCTTTTTTATTTTTACTGTACTTTTTGCACTACTCTCTGAGCCACTTTTATTGTTGTTGTTTTTTTTATATTACTGTGCTTTATAATATGTAGCCTAATATACAAAAACCTCCTTGTATCCTATACTCTCCCTGGAGCAGAATCTGCACTGGCCACTGACATTAGGGTTACTTCTACACATTCTACACTACTTCCACACTCAACAACAACTACACACATATTTTTTTTCTTTGTATTTTTATTTTTACAGAGATTTTATTATTTCGGTCATGTGTCCTAAGGATACTAGAATTCTGTATAGGCCCATAAAAGTATTTAGGCCCATCTATCTGTCCATCACAGTCATTCCAAAACTATATCTGATGTTCTATGTCCTATCAGCATTGGCCTCTTTATTTCCTCCACTGATTAGTGGTGATTGATGTGATTTGATCATTCCTGGAACCAGATTCAGGACCATAACAACCTCATCAATCCCAACTGCATAGGAACTGCGGAACTAGGAATGTGGAATGTGACTGGAATGTGACACATTAGACGTTGTCATCTTTTGAGATTCCAGGTGTCAGTCACGCTGAGAGGTGTGAATGGGGCTCAGGTGCATAGCCGGTAGGTGTGGTGGGGGATGGTGATGATGGTGCTCCCACAGTATGTTGAAGTGAGTTGTTAACTTAACTAAACCACCACACCGGCGTACTGAGCTCTGGAACTCTTGGCATACGCTGGGAACCCAGTGAGACTGACTTGTAGTGTGGTGTCGGTCGCTGGATGGATGTGGATTTATCGAGGTCAGCCGCCGGGCCATTAATCTTCACCTCTGCCTCCTCTGCTCACTATTGGACTGGGCTCTTCTGCTGGGGGCCAGCGGGTCGGCCCCGTGTGCCGGGCACAAAGCCCGGGGGGTGGGGAGGGGGTGGGGCTCGTCCACAAGTCCTGTCGGTTCCTCCTAATTTGTAGCTGCAGCCGAGGGCCTGAATTCAGCCATGTTGGATGCTTGACCTGCACCTTTCTTCCCAGGGATTTTAAGACATTACTCCCACTAACAGCCCCCCCCCCCTCACACACACACACACACACACACACACACACACACACACACACACACACACACAGAGCAACCCTAACCCTTGACTTTTACCCACAACACAAGGCAGGACACCACAAGCCAGTGGTCTGTGGACACTTCAATTACACTGGCATCAGTAAACACACCAGGATGAATAGTTGGATTATTGGATATTATGGGATAGTAAGTTGATTGACAGGGTAAAATAACTTACTTCACTACTTGAGGACAACCTAGAGAGTTATCCCAAAGAGTAAACAAAGTTGAGAGTCAAACCACTGCTTAGTCCGTTGTCGCCTCCTTTGTACCTGACGTGACACGTTGAGGAGATGCGAAGTGGAGTGAAGTGTTTGTGTGCGTATACGTGTGTGCAAGTGTCATGGCTGCCTCTGTGTTTGTGCCTGACAGGGGAAGGGTGTGAGAGGGGATGTTTGTTGTTTGCACCTTGCAGTCGTCTCTATGGCACAGCAAGCATTGTAAGCACTTGTGAATGCACAGACACACATATGCGCTCACACAAGCACTCTCACACACATACATGCTGATACACGCTCACACACTCATACACACACACACATACGTGCCGATACACATGCTCATGCACTCACACACATACAGACACACACATACTCACACGCCCACACAGAAACACACACATGCAAATAGACACACGCTCACACACATACAGACACACATACATACACATACACACACACACACACACACACACACACACACACACACACACACACACACAATGAGAGACAGGATGCTGGGCATGAGGATTTCAGCTGAGCTCTCCAAGGGGAGCCACAGCTGGGCTTGAGTGTGTGGGTCTAACATGAGTAAAGAACAATAATGACACGGCAAAGCCTGTCTGCACACACACACACACACACACACACACACACACACACACACACACTCCTCCCACTCCACCCCAGCACAGCCCAGCCCAGCTCAACCCCGCCCTGCCCCCCAACCCTGAGCTTACAACAGATGCCTTGTCCCGTGAAGGCACCGTCAGCTGCACAAGAATGGGAAGAAATTTGTTGACAATGATCATGGGGGCTGGAGACAAAACCACTCAAGGACAAAAAAGAGACAGAGTAAGAAGAGAGAGAGAGAGAGAGAGGGAGGGGGGAGAGAGAGAGAGAGGGATGTGCACAGAGTCAGCACCAGTAAGTAAAAATGGTGTGATGGCTGCGGAGGTAATGATGACCTGTAGGCCACACTAAGAGGGCATCACACCACTGTGCAGCAAGCTCTTCAACAACACCCCCAAAGTCATACATGTGCCTGCATACACACAAACACACACACACACACACACACACACATACACGCACTAACACATACCTACACTTGCAGACATACACACACACACATAGATACTTCCTCAGCCTACTCATTGTCAGCTGTGCTCAGGCGGTGCTCCATGCCCAGATGGTCTGGCGCTGCAGTACAACTCACTTGTCTTTCATGAAGGCCTCTAAAGGAATGTATAGAGAGGGGGATGGAAAATCCCTGAGGACCTGGACAGTGGAGGAGAGAGAAGAGAAGAAGAGAGAAGAAGAGAAGAGAGGAGCACCATCTGCTCCTGCTCGCACAGCCAGGCACCCCCTTTTCCTGTCCGTCCCTGAAAGTCCTCCCCCCATCCATCCATACATCCATACATCCATACATACATATGTTGCCCACCACAGCTCCCAGGCCCCCAACCCTGTAGGGCCCCTGCATTTAGCTGCACACTCAGCCGTGCCTGCCTGCCGGTCGGGGGCTGTGGGAACCTACCCACTGGGGGGTGTGTGTGGGTGTGTTTATGTGAGAGGGGGGTAGTTGCACTGGGTTCAACAGGTTTATATTGCTTCTATGTGTGTTTGTGTTTGTGTGTGTGTGTGTGTGTGTGTGTGTGTGTGTGTGTGTGTACTTTAATGGGTGCATGTAGGATGAGTATGTTTGTGTATGTGGATAAATGTATGTGCCGAAACCTTTATGTGCCCCCTGTATTTGACATGCATCAGGCTTTGTATGTATGTGTTTGTGGAGGTGCCAAGCAAATAAAAGTCTATTTTCCCCATATATGTGCAGAAATAATGCTGCTTTTTTTGCGGTTTTGGCCAACACCTCCCCTCTCCTTCACCCTAATTGCACGTAGGCTGCCGTGGTGGAGCGCAATCTATAACATTTTACAGCGTTTGCTGGCTGACGAAGCAATCGTACCTCCCAGGGCCAGGAGTGTGGCGTGCGTGTGTGTGGTGTATGTGAGTTCGTGTGTGGTCTCCTCTCTCTCTCTCTCTCTCTCTCTCTCTCTCTCTCTCTCTCTCTCTCTCTCTCTCTGAGTTGTGTAAACAGAATCAGATGTAGGCTGAGTTGGGGAGATGTAAGGGCAGGGACTGACGGTGGAGGTGGGTGGGGGTGGAGGTGTTTGTGTGTGTGTGTGTGTGTGTGTGTGTTGCTCCCACCTGTAGCTGCCCGCGGCAGAGATGGGGCCCAGTGCCAGTCCACTGGGAGCCTCTGTACCACACACACACACACACACACACACACACACACACACACGCACACACACACAAACATACACAAATACATACACAAACACGCACACACATACATATACACACACTCACACAGTACATACACACACACACACACCCCATCCCCTCTGTTTAATGAGGTGCAGAGGGGGGCCTCTGTCTCAGGCCTGGCCTGAGCAAGACAGCACCAGCTGGTGAAAGGTATGAGCCCTAGAGAGAGACACTGGAGAGAGAAAATATGAAACTTTTTTCTACCCATTTTCCCTCTTATTGTGAAATATTGTGTGGCTCCGTGCTTGTATCCCTGTCCTCTTATTTTGAAAGTGTAGTCATTGTTGTTCTCAACAGTCATGATAATTCAACAGCCTTGAATTGAACTGAAGAGAACGGAGAGAGATTTTCAATTTGAAGTTAATAAAAAAATAATTCACTGATGTTCCCACATACCAGCCTTTGATATTAGAGGGGTTTGGTTGGAGAGAGTGAGGATGTGATGCCAGAGATTTAGAAATTTCATAGCCAGAGGCAGAGAGAGAGAGAGAGAGAGAGAGAGAGAGAGAGAGAGAGAGAGAGAGAGAGAGAGAGAGCAAAGTTACTTATTCATCAGTGTGGTGTGACTGTGATCATTTCAACTCCGATACAAGAAGGCAAATAGACTATCCAGTGTACACACACACACACACACACACACACACATACACACACACTAGCATACAAACAAGATATGTACACTCCTACTGAGATTTAACAGACTAAACAATCATAGTGCAAAGGCTGCCATAAATCTGTGCAAAAGTATTCACAGACAATCAGTTACAAAAAAAGCACTCCATAAAATGTAAATGGTTCCAGATTTATGAAAAATATTGATAATATATTTTCCATTTCCACCTGTCCCGTCCAACAGCGAGAGCCCGGCCCCAGCTGGAGAAGCCGTTGGATTGAGATGTCCTCATTTCTTTGAGTGAGTACAACAAAAACGAGAAGAAGAAGAAGAAGAAGAGAAAAAAAAACCTCACCACATGACTGGAAATATAATTCAGCTCTAAAATTGGAAAAGTGTGGTGAAAAACACTACGAGGGCCATAAATAGTTTTGCAGATATCCAAACAACATGTTACACAATACAGCCGCCCGGGAAGAAGGATAGATGCAGCAATGGAAAATACAGCGCATTAATGCTGACTGCAGCTGCACATCTGCATTCAAGATCCACTATGTGCTGCCCGTGGGTTTGAATAAATAATACGCATTTCATTCAGAAGTCAGAAATGACTGCGACGGCTGCATATGTGAAACAAGCAAAGGGGTGTATGGTGGACAATACACAAACAAAATGCAAGGGCCTTCGTAGGAATTCTACTCTAGATTGTTTAATGTGTTAGATTGAGCTCACAGCTATTTCATGTGTGACCTGGCGTCATGGATGAGCGAGGGGGAAAAAAAAAAACATGGGATGGTCTTCGTAAGAATTCTATTCTGTTCAAGAAAGAGGGTGAAGTTATAACATGTCAGATTTTGCTCATAGCCATTTCATGTGTGATTCGGCCAGATGGTGTCAGCAGAACTGACAGTGGTTCAAGGGCCACTAAGCACCCAGATGCAAACAGAGAGAACAGTTCTTACTGTAAAAGATCCCCACTGCAGCAGCATTGCCATCAGTGTGTGTGTGTGTGTGTGTGTGTGTGTGTGTGTGTGTGTGTGTGTGTGTGTGTGTGTGTTTCTGTGCTCATGCACATGCACTAGAGTAAGGTGTGTGTGTGTGTGTGTGTGTGTGTGTGTGCGCGCGCGTGCGTGTGTGTGTGTGTGTGTGTGCGTGTATGTGTGTATGCTTTCCAGGCACTGCTGCTCGGATGGATGGCGGAATTTGCCAAACCCGCTTTGATATGGACGAGGGGGAGAGAGAGAAAGAAAGACAGACAGACAGACAGACAGACAGAAGGAGAAAGAGGGTGGGAGAGTGTGAAAGAGAGACAGGGAAAGGGGGGCAGAGAGAGAGGGAGACAGAAAGACAGACAGAGAGTGATAGAGAGAGATAGAGAAAGACTGAGCAGGCAGAGAGGGAGCGAGAGATAAAGAGAAACCGGAGGGGAGGGAGAGACTGACAGACAGACAGACAGAGAGAGGGAGAGAGAGAGATAAAGAAAGAGAGGGAGTGAGACAGACAGACAGTGAGCGAGAGAGAGGGAGAGAGAGAGAGAGAGAGAGAGAGAGAGAGAGAAGACAAGCCCTTGTCTGGGCATGTTCCAAGTGTGCTTGCGTCTGCAGTGCCCACAGAGCAGCAGAGTCAGCAGCAGCAGGAGCAGCAGCAGCAGCATGGAGAGCAAATGTGTGCAGCAGCAGCAAATGCCTCCGCTCCGCTGCACTGGAGAAATCTCAGCAGCACCCACTGTTTGTTTGTGGCCAAGAGCTTGTGTATACAATCTGTGTGTGTGTACAGTGTGTGTGTCTGTGTCTGTGTGTGTGTGTGTGTGTGAGAGAGAGAGATAGAGCGAGAGAGAACGAGAGAGAATGTACATGTGCGAGTGCATATGTAGGAAATTGGAGAGAGAAGCAAAGTGTGTGTATGTGTGTGTATGAGAGAGAGAGAGAGAGAGAGAGAGAGAGAGAGAGAGAGAGTATGGAATGGGGTAAAGTTAGAGGGGAAATGACAAGGAAAGCACATTTGGTCGGGGAGAGTACGCCCCCATGTGCCATGCCTGTGCAGTGGTGTAGAGAGAAGAGAGGGAGGAGGAGGAGGGGAGAGAGAGAGAGACACAGAGCGGCCCGGAGCGGCCTTCTGCTCTTGGGTGACCTGCTCAAGTGTAGACCCCTCTCAAAACTATTAAAGGACGCACTGTCTTTAGAGCTATACCTACTCAAGCAGTGCCCACCCTACCCCCACCCCCATTTCACCCACCAGCGAGATTCTATCCACTTAGCGTTGTGGCTGACGTAACAGATGTTGACACTTTACCGTCACGGCAGTAAGTCCAAACTGGCTCCCTGGCTCAAAGCTGCACTTTATGCAGATGTAGGGCCCGCTTTACAACCTGAGAAAACATACGCTCACACGGCCAGGGAGCCTTTTTTTACTCTTTAAAGAGAGAAGCAGGTCAGAGGAATAACAGATGACTAAAAAAAACAAAAGCCAAGACAAAAAAAAAAAAAGAAAAAGAAGAAAGCGAGGACAGCTCTTAATCGGAGCAGATTTGGTGCGTGGTAATGTGACAAATGTACACAAGCAATTCCGACCGGATCGCCGGCCGAGATACGGAGCATTTCCTTTTGTTATGAAAACAAAGTTCCGTATCAGATGCGATTTGCAGCCCCCTTTGCTTCGGCTGCTGCTGCTGCTGCTACAGCCATGGATGCTTTTCATGACGTCCCAGTTCTGCGTTCGCTCATCAAGGGCCGATGATCACAGGGACCCTTATCAAACAACCTCACACACACATACACACACAAAAAAAAAACCTTCCTTCAGAAAGCCAAAAAGCCCCGAAACTTCAAACAGGGAGAACAAACGGAGCTAGAAGCCTCTGGGGGCCATTAGAGTGAGGCTCGGCCGTCACACGTTATCTCTGCCCCCCTCCTCGACTATTTTGGGATGTTGTTCAGCGAGGCCCACAATAGTGTTACACAGTAGAACAGACCATAGCACTATCTCCTCATTGTGCAAGGCCTCTACATAGAGATCTCTCTCTTTTTTTGCTAGGTCTGTCTTATCTTTGTACTGGGCTGAAAAAGCCAAACACATTTCAGCACTGTCTGGTGCCAACGCCCCCCCCCCCCCTCCCCCCAACACACACACACACACATCCCCACACACACACACATCCCCTGCCCCCCGCTCCTTCTCTGCGGACTTCAAATGCAGCTTCAAGCACAGCAAACTCAATTAGCACTAGGCCTCGATCCCCCACAGCACATGTCGGATTCCATCCTGCCTCTGCCACCGTCAGATGTGGCTTTTCAATTAGTTTCCCCCACTCCACACTGTCACACTCAACTCAATCTAAAAAGTCCAGACATCACCCGTGTCAGATGAGAGAGCAGGGGCTTATTAAGTCTTAATATGTTTGAAGTCTTATTAACTTGTGTGTGTGTGTGTGTGTGTGTTTGAAATGTCTCTTTTTCCAAATTTGTGCAGAAGCGAGATATGGGCTATAAACTCCACCACTGGCTTAGTTTGTGGTGACTGCCATGAAAGATGACTGGCTGTGGAACATGGCTGCTCCCACTTCTGTGGGAAACTGCATGTATAAATGTGTGTCTGTGAGTGTACTCCCATGTGTGTGTGAGTGTACTTCCATGTGTGTGTGCGTATGCGTTGGGGGGTTGTCTGTGTGCGCGTTTAAATGTATGTTGGTTTGCCTACGTA
>JAODXP020000017.1:30623771-30631271 GCA_027497455.2 Sardinella longiceps | reverse complement strand
CAAGCTTCCCTGCCTGCCTGCCTGGTGTGGCTGAGTGCCCAGAGGGTAAGGATATGGTATATATATCTATAATGTGTGTGTGTGTGTGTGTGTGTGTGTGTGTGTGTGTGTGTGTGTGTGTGTGTGTGTGTGTGTGTGTTGTGCAAATGTGTGTGAACACAGTGAGGGAATAGTAGACCTCATATTTAGACATAGCTCTCTGTCTCATACACACACATATGTGTGTGCGCGCACATACACACACACTTAAGCACACACACAAGAGCTATTCACATCGGAAGACTAAACATATGGTTTTCTTATTTTCTTTGAGTGTATATTGATCATATGAATGCATGCATTATGTCTACATGACCATGGCCTGTGTGTGTGTGTGTGTGTGTGTGTGTGTGTGTGTGTGTGTGGTGGTGGTGGTGATGAAAAGGCTCTCTTCATGCCGTGGGTTGGGAGAGTGGACCCGCATCCTGGTGGCTCCACCCAGCCCAGAGGGAGTATTGAGAGCAGTGTGTGTGTGTGTGTGTGTGTGTGTGTGTGTGTGTGTGTGTGTGTGTGTGAGTGTGTGTTGGTGACCTTGCCCTCCGTGGTCGGTGCAGGCTCTTGCACACAACGCCAGACGGCCCTCATCACCACGGGCTCCAGGGAAAACATACACACACACACACACACACACACACACACACACACACACACACACACACACAACACGGTCATCTCATGGACTTGCACAATCAGCACACTAAGAAAACGTCTAGGCTCTCAAACACAGCCCCTCACCCACACTCACAGTAGACCAATGCAGACACACATATACACACTAGGCTGCCTATCAGAATTCCTGAGAAGCGTGATCAATGGTCCGGACTTCGTTTTAGGCTATCAAGCATAGAAAATTCCGCATTTTTATCCGACCCTTCCTAAATGAAAATAAAAATATGTATACATCCACTAATAGACTAACTACTGTGCCCAATAGTTCAGAAAGCTCTAGTGGACAGGCTGGCCCATGTAGCTCAGCTATTAACAAGAGAATGCCTCCTCTCTAACCTCCTCAACGTTGACAGCAATTCTCTGAGAGCGCACTGTTCGGTCAGGTCTGACAGCAGTTTGGAAGGCCAGTGTGGCCACGAAAAAGAGGAAAAGATCTGTTCTCAAAATTGGCTATCAAAAAATTATAGGCCTACTCTTAGTTCTAATGTTTTTTTTCGCATTTTGCATAATAGCTCCATTTAATAAAATCTTCATCTCGATTATTAACCAAAGACAAGACAACGTAACCTGTTATGTCTTGAATGGATAAAGTTCATTATTCGTGAGCGTTCACCACCAAAATATAATCATGTGTTCCTTGTCCTCATAGCCTATCCGCACTGTCCGACAATTTCTGTAGGCTACAGAACTTTTCAAGGTATTTTGCGCACAGACAGACAAGACAAACGTCCACAAACATATAACATATTAACATGCGACACTGGTTGGATCGAATAAGTTAGTAGAAATATTTTTGCTTTAACCGAGCTACCACTACAACTAATCTAATTTGGAATGAGTGAAAGCAAGCAAGAGAAAGAGAGAGAAATACTGGTATGTTGGGTTGAGAAATGAGAGCGAAGCAGTGGAGATAGAAGACGTGCGCAGGGGTCTCCGACTGAACGATAACATTCTCCCTGTCACTGCGCTTTATTTGAGGTTCTCTCAGATATACCCTACCTAGGCTATCTATGTTACACGGAAAACTTAGGTTACTGAGAAGACAAAAAACAGGTGGAGATTCTGTTTGGCAGGCTATAGCCTATTTTAAAAGACCCTTGCAAAAGTAGGCTACTTTGTTACACTACACACACACACACACACACACACACACACACACACACACACACACACACACACACACACACACACACAGAGCTGCAGTGATTGCGGGGCAGGCAAGGTGACAGGAGTCAATAACAGACCATCCCCCCTTCTCCCCCACATACACATAACAGCTCTATGTGTTTTTTTCTCTTTTTTTTGTTTCGTTTCTTGAGCTTTTCCGTCACAGGAAGCCAGATGCAGAGAGTCTGGCATGCCAAGCATTGCTGCCCCTGCATTTACCCTGCCTGGCGAACGGCTGTCTGTGACCACGGCACACGACTGTTCCCTGCTCTCCCCCTCGCCCCGCTAAAGCTACCCCCCCCCCACACACACACACACACACACACACACACTCCCACACACACGCACATACACCCCACTCCGCTCCCATCCTCTCTCCTGCCCGCCTGCCTGCCATTGTTTCTGTTACCTCAGGACGCCAGCCGCCCCATTGTTCCCCAGCCCCTGCCAGAAACACAAACCTTCCCTAATCGCTAGGACCCAGACCCTGTGTCGGCACCAACCGCCAGCGTAAATCAAAAAGCCCTCTCCTCTCCTCGTGTGCACGTACACACACACACACACACACACACACACACACACACACACATTCACCACTGTCTTTCTCTCACTCTCTCATACACACACGCTCTCCCTCTTTCCCTCTAAACACATATCTGCTCATTCTCTCTCTCTCTCTCTCTCTCTCTCTCTCTCTCTCTCTCTCTCTCACACACACACACACACACACGTTTGCTGATTGCACGTTTGCAGGTTGAGTGGATATGATCCACCTGTCACTAATAAGTTCTTGATGTCATATCCTCCCCATTAGTGTCTGAGAGAAGTGGAGTTAAAGGCCCCTTTTCTCTGCTGTTGTTTTTCTTTCTTCTGCTGGTGTTTGTGCTGTTCAGTGACTTCTAACTGAGGACTGTTTATTGCCTCAGACACTTTCATAAGCACACTCTCACACTAACAAAAGCCTCCATCGCTTCCACTTTCTATCAGCGCAAACAAAAAACACATTTGCACATTTGTTCTCTTCATTTACAACTCTCCTCTGTCCTCTCATTCTTTATCTCTCTTTAGTCCGCCTCTCCCTTCTCTTTCTCTCTCTCTTCCTCTCTTTCTATTCCTCCCCTCCACACTAGACCCCCTTCTCCCTCTCTCTCTCTCTCTCTCTCTCTCTCTCTCTCTCTCTCTATCCCCCCCTCCTCTCTCTCCCCCCTGAGGCGTAGCGTTCTTTGGCTCCCTGAGGTCCATTGGCTCCGGTCCGCAGCAGTCCGGACTTGGCCAAAACAATGGAAAAATCATTCTGAAACAGTTGAGATGCATTAACGTCCAGGCAGGCCGCGCTCCTCTCACACGCTGACCACAAATATTCTGGGATGTGCTGGGCTGTCCCCAGTGGCATTCGCGTGCGTTCGCAGGGGCCCGTGTGTGTGTGTGTGTGTCAGTGTGTATGTGTGTGTGTGTACAAACTACTGCTCTCTGCTTCTGGTCCAATCAGCTGCAAGGAAAGGTCGTCTGGCACGGAGCCACAGCGGGACAAAAACATGCACATGTCTGCAAGCATACTGGGGACTGAGAGTAAACACACATAAACAGAAACAAATGTACACACACGCACACACACACACACACACACACACACACACACACGCTATCGGCCTGCTCAGAAAGAGATTCACAAGCTGGCTACTTAGCTGCTTGGACATGAGGCACGAGCCAGTGTTCAGTAACAAATGGAGATGGACACACACACACACACACACACACACACACACACACACACACACACACACACACACACACACACACACACACACACTGTACACAACCACTCTAAAGGGGACCACCCAAGCAGGACCAACCCCTTTGATATTAATGAAAATTCCAAAAAGCTTCTTGCTGTTTAAAGTCCGGCCAATCCAGTCACTTTGGCCTAGCTTCAGTGATGAGGGCTTTTTCTTGTTTCAGTTTACAGGCCCACAAGCCCTTTTAGGCCACGCTTATCAGGCCTATCTGGCTCTCTACTCAAGCTGCATTCAGCACACATGAGCACACCATACTGGGGGACTTACTTGCACAGTGTTGTGTAGTGTTGAAATGGACTGTCTTGGAGCTGCAGGGCACTGCTAGCAAGATAGCGGAATCATCTTGTTTTCTTTTCAACAGTTGTTGCTTGCTAACACAAAAGTTCCAATCAACAGTCTTAAGTAGTCAGGCTTGTTCAAACAAGAGAGAAAAACAACACACACACACACACACACACACACACACACACACACGCATTCACCTCTTTTCACTCATGTCTCTTCTTGAAATCTAAAAGTATTACATTTGCATCATTAGTGTAAATCTGTTTGAAAGCTTAAAACTAATAGAGCCCACATAAAATGTAAACATAAACAAATAACACAAACAAACTCAGTGGTAAAATAAACAAACAATGAATGAATAAATAAACACCATATAAAACAGTACATGCAGTTATAACTAATGGTCATGTGGACTCCATGAGTGTAGTTTAGGCATCTGCACATTTTGTGGCCTCACATTTAACAACAGTATAACATCAGGAATTACAATGACATTATAAAATCACTTACAGTAAATGAGAATAAATGTACGTATTATAATTGTTCTACATTATCCTACACCTTTATGAGAGTATACAAACAGTAAAAGATGATGATGATTAAGTTGCTAAAAATAACAATATGACATCATTTTTTCCCACCGCAGCTGAGACAGAGTTAAAAACCCAATGCAGTCCAGAGTATAAAGTGGAGCCCATCTCAGCATGGTAATTCTAGTCTTCTGCAACACTGCCAAAGTAAATGACACTTCTACAGAAGATGACGAGTCTGCAGTAGCTTAACAGTTCAGCAAGGAGGCAAAGGTGAGGGATGTGTGTGTGTGTGTGTGTGTGTGTGTGTGTGTGTGTGTGTGTGTGTGTGTGTGTGTGTGTGTGTGTCTGTGTGAGTGTGTGTGTGTGTGTGTGTGTGTGTGTGTGCGTGTGTGTGCGCGTGTGGAGGGAAGGGGTGGGGGGATCGGAAAAGAAGAGCTATTCACTTTCTTTCTAAATGAGGCCTAGTGCAGTCAAAGGTTCCAAAATAAACACAGACACCACAAGCCATTTGATCATTAAGAGAGACATCAGCGCATCCAAAAAGCCTTGTCTTGATTATCAAAGCTCTCTCCTGTGCGATAAGTCAAGACAAGTTCCTCATAAAGACCGTAAGTAAGCCCTTAGGAGCGTGTTAAACCAGCAGGGATATCTGTACTGCCATCACCAGATCGGATCAGACAGAAGTCTCTCAGAACTTTTTGTTGTTCTGACTTCACCAGGCATGAGGGTTCAAATACAATCCACCTCTCTGACATGCCATGCACAATACTGCTCTTTGATCACATCCTGCATAGTAATGCTCTGGTCTGCGCTGCTGAATCATGTACTGTATAATCGCTCAGATACAGTAAATAGTAGTGCTGGCAAAATTTACTGATTAATCACGTGATTAATCCAAAAAATATAACTCCGATGAAAAAAAAATAACTCAGATTAATCCTGATGGATATGGTTCCACTTTCATGGCATGTATTATGTTCAATTTTAGATAGAAAATGGCTCGGCTATCAAGTCAAACAATACAAAGATTATGGCCTAGCTCCTGACTGTCCAACAACATGTTTGGGGGAATTCTTGGGGGTAGTGGACAGGTGTGAATTGCCCCATTTGAGATGAACAAAGACAACTATTTAGTATCAGGGCCTTTACAGGGAGCCAACATCCAAATTCTTGTTGGAGGAAATTTGTTGCGAAAAAAAGTGATAAATCACAATTAATCATTGCAAAATTTTGTGATTAATCAGATTGATTTTTTTAATCATTTGACAGCACTAGTAAATAGTATAGTGCCTTGAATGAGATTATTACACTAAGAACGTACTTAAAGGATGCATATTAAAATCAAGTCCATAGATCCACAGTTTGATCATCTTTCAGATCACATTGATTAGGGAGGGGTCCGGCTCAAAGATCATTAGAAGCACAGGGAGAGAAAGTAGAATGCAAGGGCCCATGTCACAAGACTCTTGGACCCTAGTCAACACAATGTTGTCATATCTCAACCAGTCAACGAGCAAAACGTGTGTGTGTGTGTGTGTGTGTGTGTGTGTGTGTGTATTTTCACTCAGATTTGCTTGCGATGGGATCAGCCACTGGGGGAGGCCCTTCTACACCCCAACCCCCCCCACCACACACACACACACCACTCATAGTCTTTTGAAAGTCCTTGGCATGGTCTCAAAGAACTTTAAAAGCACTTTATTACTACAAAAACAAACAGAGGAGGGCAAGTTTCCCTGAAAGAACTCCTATTGCATTTTCACTGTTTGTCTTACGCTAGTGAAACAGACATAAGCTGGTGCACAAATGCACCCCCACCCCATCCCTCCACAGCACACACACACACACACACACACACACACACACACACACACACACACACACACACACCTTACCACAGTTGGCAGGGAAGGAAAGGGAAAAGAGTAAGAAAACATGGTGCTGCCACTTAGACAATACCTCAGTGCACAATGCACACTGATATTTTGTGATTTCAGCCCAAAAGTACTTCCTCTTAGGAGTAGGGGTTACTCATTGTGTCAATGTGTGTGTGTGTGTGTGTGTGTGTGTGTGTGTGTGTGTGTGTGTGTGTGTGTGTGTGTGTGTCTGTAGAGAGAGAGCGGGAGAGAGAGTGAGCGAAAGTGTGTGTGTGTGAGAGACAGCCCTGCGTGGGAGAGTGAGAGAGAGAGAGTCTTTCACCTACTTCTTAAGAAGTGAGAAGGGCAGCCTTGTTGAGAGCATCAGGAACAACTAAGCTGTTAATGTGCAAAATCAACAGGCTGTGGTGTGCTTGGCTCCTCCAATGCAAATGAAAACAGTTAGTTATACTGCTGTTGGGCTGGAGATCAAATATCTGACCATGGCAATGCACAACAAGCCTAGGAACCAACATGAGACACATTAAGCCTGGTGGAAACGGAGGTTATTGTCATGTTTAGAAAGAGATCTTTGGCTTACTTTGGACCGCATTCTTTACTGTAACTGATGAAAGAAAAGACTGGAAATATCTGTTAGGAAAGATTATTATCAAAAGTTTATCATGTATGTTGTGTATCAAGTTCACTGTGGATTTTGGTTAACATGTATGTTTGTGTGTCATATTTGTCATGTATATGTGTCATTGTTCATCAGTTTTATTATTGTACAACATGTATATAGTATATCATCTATGTGGCGTATCTTTTATTGCTATCTACACGTCACATAGGCTACTCATACTGATACAGAAAAATGAGTGAGACAGAGAGAGAGAGAGAGAGAGAGAGAGAGAGAGAGAGAGAGAAAGAGAGAGAGAGGGAGGACAGAGTATGACAGAAAGGCAAATAAAGCCCTATAGTATTTATATTGTAGATGGGTTGACCTGGAGATCACCACCAGGCAGCAGAGAAACTGATATTGTTTGACACAAAAGGCTTGGAGCTCTTGAACAGGGAAGACAATCAGGAGAGCAAGTGGTGTGGTGTAGTGTAGTGTGTGTGTGTGTGTGTGTGTGTGTGTGTGTGTGTGTGTGT
>JAODXP020000017.1:30616271-30618771 GCA_027497455.2 Sardinella longiceps | reverse complement strand
CAGGTACAGCAGGGCTTTGAAGTGGGCCTCGGGGGCACGCACAGGTGCCATCAGAGCAGAGTGGAGCAGAGGCACTGCCCCTTCTTCTTCTCCTTCTTCTTCTTCCTTCTTCTTCTTCTTCTTCTTCTTCTTCTTCTTCTTCTTCTTCTTCTTCTTCCCCCTCTTCTTCTCCTCCTTCTTCTTCTTTCTGCAGGGGCAGTATTGATGGGCTGTATCCGCTTGGTTAGGTTTTAATGGGGCATGAATCTAAACAGACATCCGACCTTGACCCAAGGCAAAAGGCGGATGGGGTTGGTGATGTGTGTGTGTGTGTGTGTGTGTGTGTGTGTGTGTGTGTGTGTGTGTGTGTGTGTGTGTGTGTGTGTGTGTGTGTGTGTGTGTGTATGTGTTTGGGGGTGGAGTGAGGGGGCGAGTGATTGTATGGGGTCCTTCCATTTGCTGTGGAAGTGGGGAAGAGGGGGGTAGCCTCACAACACACACACACACACACACACACACACACACACACACACACACACACACACACACACACATGCATACACACACCAGTTCCTGCAACAACATGTTGAGGCATGCCTAAAAAACACCTCGAGAGCAGACATTCTAACACACACACACACACACACACACACACACACACACTGGCCAGCTTCTCATACATAGGGCTTGTGAAGTCAGGGGACCAGATGTCTAAGATGAAAACCTATTTCAACAGTCAATATCATTAAATTATCACAGAATACTTTTTTGCTGATTGGCTGAAAGGGTGTCTTCTATTTTCAAAAACATGACGCCTCTAATGTTTATCTGGTTAAAGTTTCTTTTCCGTTTCATATAAATGCTCTTTAGAATTGTAACTAGAACCTGTAGCCTTGTTAATCTACTTTCACACGAAAATAGTAACCCAACCAAACAGCGGTCATTGTCTATAACGTTGGTAAAGTTTGTGGTTAAAAATCGGGTACTTGTGGTTTTCCAAAAGCAGAAGGTCAGTGTCCGACTCACAGTATCCGCCACCATGTTGCACTCTCTCAGTCAGGATGTCTTCCCAAAATGGAGTCGTCTCCTCTCCAGGCCCCTCCAGGTCCAATTTTGAGGAAACTTCATCATCTATACCTCCCTTCCCTTCATCCATCTATCTCTCCATCCCTCCCTCTCTCTCTCTCTCTCTCTCTCTCCAAACTGCTTTCTCTAGTCAAACCTCATCAAGCTCTATTGACTCAGCAAATCAGAAACCCAAACAGACAAGGCTGCTTAAGCCGTGCACCTACTCTTGCCCTGCGGAGGTCAGAGCAGGGATTAGTCCGCCCTCTCACTGGGGCCTGGCTCACTGTGTGTGTGTGTGTGTGTGTGTGTGTGTGTGTGTGTGTGTGTGTGTGTGTGTGTGTGTGTGTGTGTGTATGTACACACCAGGGGCCTGGAGAGAGTGGAGGAGAAATGTGAAATGGGTGAAGTGTGTGTGTGTGTGTGTGTGTGTGTGTGTGTGTGTGTGTGTGTGTGTGTGTGTGTGTGTGTGTGTGTGTGTGTCTGGACATACACACCAGGGGCCTTGAGAGAGTGGAGGAGACAGGAGAAAGGGAGAGAAAGAGTTGAGAAACAGAGAGAGGGAGCTAGAGAGAGATAGAGAGAGGTAGGAGTAGCAGAGATGGAGAGAAAGAGTGTGTGGATATGTGCAAAATAAGTGAGATGAGTTTGTGTGTGTGTGTGTGTGTGTGAGTGCGTGTTTGTGTGAGAGAGTGTTCAGTGCAGTAGCTTCACACACACTCAAATAAGTCCTAGACACACACACACACACACACACACACACACACACACACACACACACACACACACACACACACACACACACACACACTTGACTCAGTAAGCAAACAGTAATGGTGCAGACGTGCAGTAATCACAGCTCTGCTGGCAGTAGGAGGTTTCAGCTGCAATATCTTATGCAAACACACACCAGACCAGTCACGCCACATGAGGATGATGATGATGATGATGATGATGATGGTGATGATGCAATAGAGCCCCTGAAAAAACTGGAGTTTGGAACACACACACACACTCATAGAAACACACAGATTCTCTTCTGAGTGGTGACACTAAGGAGCCTGCATCACGCTCCAGATCAGCACACACACAAAAACACACACACACACACACAAACACACACACACACACACACACAGCCCTGAGTGGTGACATTAAAGAGCCTGCACCATGCTCTCGATCATCACACACGCGCACGCACACACACACACACACACACACACACACACACACACACACACACACACACACACACACACACACACACACACACACACTGACATTAAGAAGTCTGCGCCTTCCAGACCTGCAGAGCACCACAACAGGATCCTGGGGGAGGAAGATGGCTGTCTGCCTGTCTGTCGTTTCTACTGTATCTCCACAGATATACATCATCTCATCTCTGTGCTCAATAGCAGCCAAACAAAGGAGATGCTTGTGTGCCTTTGCAGGAACA
>JAODXP020000017.1:30593771-30608771 GCA_027497455.2 Sardinella longiceps | reverse complement strand
GCAAACCTGCCTGCCAGTGGCATGTCCAGTCACTCAGAGCTCATTTCAGGACAACACAACACAACACAACACAACACAACACAACACAACACAACACAACACAACACAACACAACACCACACCACACCACACCACACCACACCACACCACAACACAACACAACACAACAGAGAATGAATGGCATCCATAGTGAGGTGACAGGTTTTGGCAGGCGCTGTGTACACACACTTTGAGTATGGCCTGGCTGATCCCCACCCCCCTCCCCCTCCCCCTGCTGTGTGTCTCCAGAGGCTCAGTGGCAGAAGCCGTTAATGTGCCATTAGCATTGCTAATTGCTAATGCTAAGCAAGGTGAGGCCACACATGTGGAGGGAATTTAAGACTGCTGTGGCAGTCCAGTGGCTTCCAATCAAGATGGTGTGTGTGTGTGTGTGTGTGTGTGTGTGTGTGTGTGTGTGTGTGTGTGTGTGTGTGTGTGTGTGTGTGTGTGTGTCTGCATGTGTGTTTTTCACTCACATGTCACATTAAAATTCATGGCAGAGAAGGGGGATAGAAGAAAAACATTTCTCCCAGGATGTTTGCAGAAAGTCCTCAAAGGCTGGCGTAATTACTCCTGCTCCTAATTCACACAATAACAGGTTAGACAAACAGTGTTTTTGAAGAAGGACAGCGCCCAACCAAATTGCAGGGCTTTTTTGATCACAGGACTAAACAATAAATCAGTGCAGGGTCACTTTTCTCATCTGGGCTGAAACTGACCAAAGGGATTTTCAAAGAGGACTCCCCTGCTTCCTGCTCACACCACTCCCTAAGGATCTGGCATGGCATCAGTTTACACTCATTGTTTATGACACATCTTTTTTTTTTTACCAGAGAATCCCTCCCTCCCTCCCTCCCTCCCCCATCCCCCCATCCCCTGTCCCCCCAATGCTGATCATATTACGGCTGCAAAAAGGGAGTCAAAAGTGGGTCTGAAGGGCAGGATGAGCGGTGAGGAGACCTTGGCAGTGGGGAGAGAACAAGCGAGGCATTTTGCTCATAACTCATAATGGGCCTGTGAGCCGCTGCTGCTGCTGCTGCTAACGCTACAGGAGATGAGCGAGGAGAGAGGAGAGCACCAGAGACAGAGAGAGACTCCCTGCTTAGAGCCACGCAGGGGAGCACAGGGCCACACGTCAGCCAGAGTAAATAGAAGATAGAGAGGGAGTCAAAACATAACAGCCCCAGAGCACAATGACCCTCAGAGAGAGAGGGACAGAGAGAGAGAGAGAGAGAGAGAGAGAGAGAGAGAGATGGAGAGGAGGAAAGGAGGAACAGAACAAGCCTAACTAAGGAGTAAAGAGAGGCAAGGTCAACCATTTTTAGGCGCCAGAGAGGAGGCCCTGACTGATAGCACTACAAAGACATCAGACAAAGTCAAGGAGATACACACACACACACACACACACACACACACACACACACACACACACACACACACACACACACACACACACACACGCACAGGACACATGCAGAACATCCAAACATAAATACACTAAGATAGTAACCGTCTTGAATGGGCCACATATACACTGGTAGTCACTGCATACAGTAACATACACAAACACAATTACTCAGGGCCGGCCCAAGCCCAAAGGGGGCCCTAAGCAGAATTTCATTTGGGGGCCCCCTCACCGCCACCACAGCCTTTTTTTTTTTTGGGGGGGGGGGGGGGGGGTGCAATGTTGACCCTGCCTCTGACTCACTCTCAAGAGATATTGAGATGGATTAACTATTCCTTGTTCTCCCTATCAACAACAACATATTGCTTGTTTCATTAATTGTTTAAATTCACCCAGTGTTCTTGTCATCATCTGAATTTTACACCATTTTTTGAAAATACTGAAAAATATTAGACAACAAAAGTTTAGGATGCTATGGTTTTATACAACACTCACAATACATTTTATGTGAACATTATTGCTGATATCACAGACATTGGTAGGCTACTCTATGCAACAAGCAGCTTATGATAACAGAAATAGCCCTGATTCACTCACTATGTTTGCTATTTCAAGCATCAACTAGATGTACCGCTTGGCTGTACAAAATATGACCGCCGCTCAGTTCTGCACATTCTCTGCATATATGATGCTTGTCAACTTGTTTGTATCTCTCTCATGTTATAATTGTGTGTCTGCATGAGTGAGTTTGCTTTTGTGTACAAGTATAAGAGTGTGTGTGTGTGTGTTTATGTGTGTGTGTGTGTTTATGTGTGTGTGTGTGTGTGTACCCGTGCGCATGTGTGCTTATGTGTACAGTATGTAGTGTGTGTGTGTGTACCCGTGCGCATGTGTGCTTATGTGTACAGTATGTAGTGTGTGTGTGTGTGTACCTGTGCGCATGTGTGCTTGTGTGTATGTAGTTATATATGAGCACTATGGAAAGCCGTTCAGGAAAAAAACCTTGAATATATTGAATGAAGTCCTGAATATATTGAATGAAACTCCGGATATATTGAATGAAAGAAAACCTTGAATATATTGAATGAAACTCCGAATATATTGAATGAAACTCAGAATATATTGAATGAAAGTCCAGAAATTTCGGTGGAATTCTTGGATTCTCTCATAGACTTCAATGTTACAGAATGAGCTTCTCCACTGCATAAATTCGAGCGCCGCCCAGAACTACCTTATTTGGCATTAGCCTCATGACTCCAGGAAGTGGGTGCTCATGATTTATCCCCGTAAAGAAGGATCTCTGGTACCGCTTGGGTGGAGTGAATGAGTAAATGAGGCAAAAATATTAAATAAATTATAGTTTTATTAATAATTTCATTGATTGCAGCAGCAAGGTAAAATAGTTTAGTTAAGTCACAGTCAGTTATTTTGGCCGAGTAGTAATCCAGCTGCGTTACCACCTGTACAGCACAGGAAGCAGCGACGATCCCACTGAAGGTTGGCGTAGCAGCTAGCTAGCGGCGACGATCCCACTGAAGCAGCGACGATCCCACTGAAGGTTAGCGTAGCAGCTAGCTAGCAGCGACGATCCCACTGAAGGTTGGCGTAGCAGCTAGCTTCAGTGGGATCGTTGCCGCTTCCTGTGCTGTTCACTGGTGGTGGTAACGCGGCTGGATTAATTACTACTCGGCCAAAATAACTGACTGTGACTTAACTAAACTATTTTACCTTGCAGCTGCAATCAATGAAATTATTAATAAAACTATAATTTATTTAATATTTTTGCTTCATTTACTCATTCATTGCCAACCACTCCACCCAAGCGGTACTGACTGGTCACAGGCATTTCCATACTTGTGACACACATAAGATGGCCGCTGGCACTGACCTCGGATGAGGCAAGTTTCATTCAATATATTCGGAGTTTCATTCAATATTCGGGACTTCATTCAATATATTCGGGGTTTCATTCAATATATTCGGGGTTTCATTCAATATATTCAGAGTTTCATTCAATATATTCAAGGTTTTCTTTCATTCAATATATTCGGAGTTTCATTCAATATATTCGGGACTTCATTCAATATATTCAGAGTTTCATTCAATATATTCGGGACTTCATTCAATATATTCAAGGTTTTCTTTCATTCAATATATTCAAGGTTTTTTTCCTGAACGGCTTATATAGAGCACATATGATGTAAATGATTATTTGAATTTTGTAACCCAGTAGCCATTCACTTAATAGCACCATCTACTGGTCAATAGTTGTACAGTCATTAAATGTACATATAAATTCATTTATTTTATAGCCCCCCATGGATGAAATCCCACAAAATTTGACATATTCCCACAAGATGTCAGGTTCATCATACACATTAAATTTGGTGCAGTTCTTAGCATCTGATCCAAAGATACGGGCAATTACAGTAGTATAATATTGGATTTTAATTTTTTACCATGGGGGTGCAAATCACAAATGACTGGTTATAAGCTAAGTTGATGTGGGCTCTTGAGACCAACATTCCATAAAAATTTCATCATCCTAAATGTCACGGATCAGGTAGTTTTTTAGGAAAAACTGCATTTTTGGGGTTTCACGGGGGGCCACGCAAAGATGGAGTGGCCCCCGGGGACCAAACGAAATTTTTCCGTAAAAGTCTACAGGGGCTACATGCCCACCAAGTTTCATGTGCCCCGGTGTTACGGTGTCCCGGGAATCGTTGACCAAAAATTCAGGAAGTAGATGACGGGAGAAAAAAAAAAAAAAAAAAAAAAAAAAACTTTGACAATCATTATATGACCGCTACGCTTGCTACGCAGCGGCGGTCATAATAACTAGGCCTAACCTATGTCATCAGAGAAGAGTGATTCTTGCCATTCTTGACAATAAAGAGCTAGGTTTGAATTAAATAATAGATAGTCCTACATTAAGATAGCTTGATACATCCCCTAAGACTAACTAGGATTTTGCCTATACAAGAACTTCCTCATGTCCAATGTCTGTGCAGGCAGCAAATATTCATCAACCAAAAATAGGCTATCCTTAACCTAAGCCTATACCCTACTTGAATGTTTAGTTGAACATTCATTTAATGTGGCCTTGAGTTAATTTTGAGGACATACAACAAAAGAATAAGGTTTCAGCCAAAGCTACGTTGTGAGGTGGCAATTAACAGAGTTGACGTATTACCTCCTCGGGAATCTGTTCCTTTCCTGCTCACAGGATTCATTTCACTTACTGACTTACTTTGTTCCAAATGCAAAACATGGAGTGTGGACTTTCAGCGGTATGCATTTTACCTACTTGATCACGTGGAATGGACTGACGATTGCATGCGGTGAGATGTTGGTAACGCGGAGTCGATTTACAGCGCTATGCGTAGCTACTCTATTCAAACAAGTAGAATGGATTCTTCCGCGGTGGATTAGAAACTGCGCTATGGCTGTGCTTTACCATTCCCAGGAGGCTTTGTTCTAATCATATTGCAGGTTGTTGTTATAGTTTTTCTGTGGTAAACATAAACGTTTTATGATGTCAGAATAACAAGAATGAAATAAAAATACAAATGCTACATCAACTTCGCTAGATTGTTGGGAGAAGTCAGAGAACTCACCATGACTGAGATAAAGAAGTGATAGTAAGTGATATAAATTGAATCGATTTCTAATTTGGGAAATGATAATATTAATGGGTAGGTATCACAAGGATATTACGATAATTCGATAAATCCGCATCATTAAAATAATATTTCAAAACGTGATTTCTCGAGCGCTCGTGGGGGGCCCCCCAAGCTGTCGGGGCCCTAAGCGACGGCATAACTCGCGTATGCCTCGGGCCGGCCCTGCAATTACTCATGTGCCCTTCCTGAGTGTCATAAACACACACACACACACACACACACACACACACACACACACACACACACACACACACACACATAGGGACACACGCATGAATGTCTTCATATACACTCCGACCCTACAAGAGAGCATGCATGCAAACTGCAGAGACTCAAGCTAGGTTTGACAAGCTTATGTAACATGGGTCGGAAGTGAAGCTGTATGTTTGTCAGCCTCTCCGTGGCTGGATCAAGCATGCGGCATGGCAGCCATGCAAACAGTCACACTTTCCTGTGAAGAGCAAAAGTGAATCCACAGGAGAGAGGGGATCCTCTTGCTACTCAGGGTTAGTGAGGAGGCATGCATGAGAGACACGGGAACACACAAAGACAGACAGAGACAGAGAGAGAGAAAGAAAGAAAGAAAGAGAGACAGAGGGGAAAGAGAGAGGGAGTGGCGGAGAGGGAGAAAGAGAAAGATAAATAGCAGACACCCAGACAAGGAGAGGGAATCCCTGTTTGGCATGAAGGCCATGGCTTTGGAAAGTATACTATGGCTGAATCTCAATGTCCACCCTAAGCCTTGAACCCTTAAAGGCAAATTCATTCCAGTTAAGTCTTTATGGGCTCAGGGCTTAGGGCTTAGTGGGGACATTGAAATTCAGCCTATGCCTCCAGATGCAACACAAGCCAGCCGTCTCTGCTTTCTCTCTTCTCTCTCTTGTCTTCCCTGTCTGTCCCATTCAGTCGCACACACACACCACTTCCACCACCGCAGGCCTCCACCTGTAATCTGAGCGGCTCCAGAGGACGAACCACACTCCCCCACCTCCCCCTCCCCCCAGGCCAGCCAGGCCGTGGGGATTGTGCTGCTGAGCGCCGCATTAGCAAAGCAAGGCTTCACACAGACACAGAGTTGGCCAAAGAGCCAGAGGGACATCATGCAGGAGGACAGGGGAAAGGGGAGAGAGAGAGAGAGAGAGAGAGAGAGAGAGAGAGAGAGAGAGAACCTGGACAGCGTAATAAACTCAAACAGCTATTCAACTGCTCAATGGTGTTTTTTGCCACCAATGGCACCTTCCAGACAGCACAGCCTAAAAAGCACTACCTTCACTTCACCTACCCTCATCCTAACTCGAAATTGAGGGAGTAGTGTCTTGAAGGCAGCACTGCTTGGAAGGCACCACTGAGGGCAAAAAAGATTAAGACTTATTCAACCCAACTTGATATAAACTTGCTGTTAAGTAATATCTGAGAAATCACCTATGACCAGATCTACATTCATTTTATGGGATCTAGTTTGAAATAATCCTTAAAAAGCCATCAGAACTGCTCTGACCTTGAGCTCTCAGTAACATTGTGTTGTCCTAGTCATGGTGACAGTCAGATGTGGCTGAGCTGGCACGTGCACCGTGTGATGAAATAGTCTTGTTGGCAGTGACAGAGCTCAAGAGGTGACTTCCTCAACACACTTCACCTATTGCTCAACTCACAACACAGACCTATCAGACTCCAATGGGCTTATCTGGACACCAACGAATATATCGGCTATTCAGATGAGAGTCACCCTGTTTTGAAAAAGGCACAAACTGTCATGAACTGAGAAGTTTGAGTAAGGACAACACAGCAGGAAACTGGGGTTAGTTTCAATATGGCTTGGCTTTTTTAATTTATTCATTTGGTCATAAATTGCACTATAGCAATATGACCATTAAAAAGTTGAGATATAAATATGACGGTACATTCTTCAATAAGAAGTAAGGAAGCTTCAAGCATGACATTACTGTAAATCATATCCATGAACTCAAGTGTTGTCAGTGGTATTATACAGTAAGAGGCGAGTAAGCTATTGATTTTGTGATCACTGCAAAAATGGAATGCAGTGTACAGAATCTGATGTTTAAAAAGACATGTTCATGATGGAATATTATTGCTGAGGTATTACATTTTAAACACAATGTGGTCACAGATGGTGTTCTGGATCACCGATCACCACCGAAATCGAATCAGTTCCTACTTGTCCCAATACACACGTTGTCCGAAAATTTGATCCAAATCCGTGCAGTACTTTTCGAGTTATGTTGCTCACAGACACACATACAGACTCACACACAGACACACGCCAAGCAAAACATAACCTCCTTGGCAGAGGTCATAATAAAAATAAGATAGTAGTAGTACCAGTAGGCACTGTCTATTTTTTTTTTTAAAGATATTTTGGGCTTTTAACCTTTAATCAGATAGGATAGTGTAGAGATGACAGGAGGCAAGTGGGAGAGAGAGTTGCGGTGGGATCGGGAAATGACCTCGGATTGGAATCGAACCCGGCAGGGCCGGCCCGAGGCATACGCGAGTTATGCCGTCGCTTAGAGGCCCCGACAGCTTGGGGGGCCCCCACGAGCGCTCGAGAAATCACGTTTTGAAAATATTATTTTAATGATGCGGATTTATCGAATTATCGTCAATATCCTTGTGATACCTACCCATTAATATTATCATTTCCCAAATTAGAAATCGATTCAATTTATATCACTTACTATCACTTCTTTATCTCAGTCATGGTGAGTTCTCTGACTTCTCCCAACAATCTAGCGAAGTTGATGTAGCATTTGTATTTTTATTTCATTCTTGTTATTCTGACATCATAAAACGTTTATGTTTACCACAGAAAAACTATAACAACAACCTGCAATATGATTAGAACAAAGCCTCCTGGGAATGGTAAAGCACAGCCATAGCGCAGTTTCTAATCCACCGCGGAAGAATCCATTCTACTTGTTTGAATAGAGTAGCTACGCATAGCGCTGTAAATCGACTCCGCGTTTCATCCAACATCTCACCGCATGCAATCGTCAGTCCATTCCACGTGATCAAGTAGGTAAAATGCATACCGCTGAAAGTCCACACTCCATGTTTTGCATTTGGAACAAAGTAAGTCAGTAAGTGAAATGAATCCTGTGAGCAGGAAAGGAACAGATTCCCAGGAGGTAATACGTCAGCTCTGTTAATTGCCACCTCACAACGTAGCTTTGGCTGAAACCTTATTCTTTTGTTGTATGTCCTCAAAATTAACTCAAGGCCACATTAAATGAATGTTCAACTAAACATTCAAGTAGGGTATAGGCTTAGGTTAAGGATAGCCTATTTTTGGTTGATGAATATTTGCTGCCTGCACAGACATTGGACATGAGGAAGTTCTTGTATAGGCAAAATCCTAGTTAGTCTTAGGGGATGTATCAAGCTATCTTAATGTAGGACTATCTAATTATTTAATTCAAACCTAGCTCTTTATTGTCAAGAATGGCAAGAATCACTCTTCTCTGATGACATAGGTTAGGCCTATTATTATGACCGCCGCTGCGTAGCAAGCGTAGCGGTCATATAATGATTGTCAAAGTTTTTTTTTTTTTTTTTTTTTTTTTTTTCTCCCGTCATCTACTTCCTGAATTTTTGGTCAACGATTCCCGGGACACCGTAACACCGGGGCACATGAAACTTGGTGGGCATGTAGCCCCTGTAGACTTTTACGGAAAAATTTCGTTTGGTCCCCGGGGGCCACTCCATCTTTGCGTGGCCCCCCCGTGAAACCCCAAAAATGCAGTTTTTCCTAAAAAACTACCTGATCCGTGACATTTAGGATGATGAAATTTTTATGGAATGTTGGTCTCAAGAGCCCACATCAACTTAGCTTATAACCAGTCATTTGTGATTTGCACCCCCATGGTAAAAAATTAAAATCCAATATTATACTACTGTAATTGCCCGTATCTTTGGATCAGATGCTAAGAACTGCACCAAATTTAATGTGTATGATAAACCTGACATCTTGTGGGAATATGTCAAATTTTGTGGGATTTCATCCATGGGGGGCTATAAAATAAATGAATTTATATGTACATTTAATGACTGTACAACTATTGACCAGTAGATGGTGCTATTAGGCTAAGTGAATGGCTACTGGGTTACAAAATTCAAATAATCATTTACATCATATGTGCTCTATATAAGCCGTTCAGGAAAAAAACCTTGAATATATTGAATGAAAGAAAACCTTGAATATATTGAATGAAGTCCCGAATATATTGAATGAAACTCTGAATATATTGAATGAAGTCCCGAATATATTGAATGAAACTCCGAATATATTGAATGAAAGAAAACCTTGAATATATTGAATGAAACTCCGAATATATTGAATGAAACCCCGAATATATTGAATGAAGTCCCGAATATTGAATGAAACTCCGAATATATTGAATGAAACTTGCCTCATCCGAGGTCAGTGCCAGCGGCCATCTTATGTGTGTCACAAGTATGGAAATGCCTGTGACCAGTCAGTACCGCTTGGGTGGAGTGGTTGGCAATGAATGAGTAGATGAAGCAAAAATATTAAATAAATTATAGTTTTATTAATAATTTCATTGATTGCAGCTGCAAGGTAAAATAGTTTAGTTAAGTCACAGTCAGTTATTTTGGCCGAGTAGTAATTAATCCAGCCGCGCTACCACCACCAGTGAACAGCACAGGAAGCGGCAACGATCCCACTGAAGCTAGCTGCTACGCCAACCTTCAGTGGGATCGTCGCTGCTAGCTAGCTGCTACGCTAACCTTCAGTGGGATCGTCGCTGCTTCAGTGGGATCGTCGCCGCTAGCTAGCTGCTACGCCAACCTTCAGTGGGATCGTCGCTGCTTCCTGTGCTGTACAGGTGGTAACGCAGCTGGATTACTACTCGGCCAAAATAACTGACTGTGACTTAACTAAACTATTTTACCTTGCTGCTGCAATCAATGAAATTATTAATAAAACTATAATTTATTTAATATTTTTGCCTCATTTACTCATTCACTCCACCCAAGCGGTACCAGAGATCCTTCTTTACGGGGATAAATCATGAGCACCCACTTCCTGGAGTCATGAGGCTAATGCCAAATAAGGTAGTTCTGGGCGGCGCTCGAATTTATGCAGTGGAGAAGCTCATTCTGTAACATTGAAGTCTATGAGAGAATCCAAGAATTCCACCGAAATTTCTGGACTTTCATTCAATATATTCTGAGTTTCATTCAATATATTCGGAGTTTCATTCAATATATTCAAGGTTTTCTTTCATTCAATATATCCGGAGTTTCATTCAATATATTCAGGACTTCATTCAATATATTCAAGGTTTTTTTCCTGAACGGCTTTCCATAGTGCTCATATATAACTACATACACACAAGCACACATGCGCACAGGTACACACACACACACACTACATACTGTACACATAAGCACACATGCGCACGGGTACACACACACACACTACATACTGTACACATAAGCACACATGCGCACGGGTACACACACACACACACACATAAACACACACACACACATAAACACACACACACACACTCTTATACTTGTACACAAAAGCAAACTCACTCATGCAGACACACAATTATAACATGAGAGAGATACAAACAAGTTGACAAGCATCATATATGCAGAGAATGTGCAGAACTGAGCGGCGGTCATATTTTGTACAGCCAAGCGGTACATCTAGTTGATGCTTGAAATAGCAAACATAGTGAGTGAATCAGGGCTATTTCTGTTATCATAAGCTGCTTATTGCATAGAGTAGCCTACCAATGTCTGTGATATCAGCAATAATGTTCACATAAAATGTATTGTGAGTGTTGTATAAAACCATAGCATCCTAAACTTTTGTTGTCTAATATTTTTCAGTATTTTCAAAAAATGGTGTAAAATTCAGATGATGACAAGAACACTGGGTGAATTTAAACAATTAATGAAACAAGCAATATGTTGTTGTTGATAGGGAGAACAAGGAATAGTTAATCCATCTCAATATCTCTTGAGAGTGAGTCAGAGGCAGGGTCAACATTGCACCCCCCCCCCCCCCCCCCCCCAAAAAAAAAAGGCTGTGGTGGCGGTGAGGGGCCCTCAAATGAAATTCTGCTTAGGGCCCCCTTTGGGCTTGGGCCGGCCCTGGAACCCGGGTCCCCGGAGTAATGGTCTGACACTCTAGCCACTGAGCCACGGCACTGTCTCTTTTGATTACTTTCGTCACTGAATGAGCATGTTGTAGGCCTACCTACAGAGTATCCACAGTTGTATCTAAATGAATATTGCTGATAATATTGATATGTAAAAGTCGGCCTACTATAACCTAACATGCACGAAGCACTTTTCTATTTCTTCATTCTCTCCCTTTAACCGATTAGTTTTTGCCAAAATTATGTAGTCAAACAATTATGTAGGACATTGTTTGACTTCTTTAGATTGGCTACTGCCAAACGTAACCAACTGGCTTCATCTGATTGGGTAGACATTGATGACAAAACTTCAACAGAAAATTCATGCAAATACGGGTAAATCTTTTTCGACTCTTCACTCCTATTTGAGGTGAATACAGTGCTCACTACACTACAGTGCTTTCAATCGGCGGGTTTCTGTGAACCTCAGTCAATGCTGTGTGACTTTTCTGCAACACCCACTGAATGAGAGTATTATCTCAGAAGCATGTTGTGCACCTGTGCAAAGCGTCATTGAATTAGCCTATGGTATAGTATAACTACATTTTCTTCATTGTAATCACCAACAGACGGCTATGTAATTGAGGGCGATTGGAATCAGCTGGAGCTATGTAATTAGGAGCCTGATTGATGAGTGTGTCTATGCGTATAAAACTCCAGTTTGACTGCTCAGGAAGTGAAGTTGGGGTGCTGCTTTAGTTGTGGCCTGGCCTTTGAGCTGCTTTCAGATTTGTGAAACTTGGACATTGGCCATGATGCTTGCTGCTATTTTCAGGTAGCCTACATGCTAAATTCTCTCTATTTGTTTATTCCTTTTGTGAGTTTACTCTGTTGTCCGAATTGTAATCTACTGTTCTTTGCAGGTTGATGTGCATTTGTGTCTTTATCTTTGATGAAGTAAACTGTCTACCTACCTACCAAGGTAAGACTTTTTTTCTTTTTGGTAATGCTTTAGTTTTGAAGCGATTTAGTTTAATTTGTGGAATGAACAAATACTCAGCCAGAAAATAATCTATTATCTTCATGTAACCTACTCTTCAAATGAATGAACAAGTCAATTTGACCATTGGCAACCTATAAGAACCACAATGACTGTATAGGCTATGGATTTGGTGCATTTTCAAGGGCTTCAGATAAGGACAATGTAGCCGACTTTACATATACATTCATGTATAGGCTACTTGGAATTGGTTATCAGCCTTTTACCATTAGTACTCAGGATCAGTTGTGATCTAGACAGAAGTCTAACCATGTGTGTGTGTTTTTTTTTTTTTTTTTTTTTTTTTTTTTGCTGCATACTTGTGCAGTGAAGTGGGTCAGTCTTTTTAAATGCTGTCCTTACCTAATTCTCACCCTTACTTTACAGGCTGTAAGAAAGTGTTGCTTTTATTGTGGTGAGACATAACCAATGTACTTTTTAATTAAATTTGCTGTCCTGTTCTAGGAATGGAGCCTCACCAGCGTTTTGGATTCTATAGCTCTAAACCAAAGCCCTCCAGAAGTGCTTCAGTCACTGACTATGGCTCAACCAAGGGTGGTTTCTCTGGTTCCAGTGAGTCCTCTAACCCAATTGTAAGCCAACCCTCTGTAAACCAGATGCCTCCAAATACAGAAATGCACATGCCACTGAGCCAGCCGTACCAGTATATATCTTCTCAATCGCAGGCAGCCCCAGAAGCTCCCCTCATGCCTGTTCAGGAGGAACAAGGCCAGTCGCAGTCCGTGAGCCAGTTGGTAGAGGTGCAGGCCCCTGTGACCCAGGCTCCAGCTCCAGTGCCCCAGACAGAGGCCAAGCCATACAGATACCCAGTGCAACTGAGCCAGCAGATGCCACCGAACCAGGTAAATTGGGTCTTGATGCAACCTGCACTGGTGAACCAGTATATGTCACCGTACTCTATGCTTGCTCCAGAGGAACCAAGCCAGCAATCTGTGAGCAATGTAGTTGAGGTGCAGACTCCAGTGCAACTAACCCAGGTGAGCAAGGGGGAGACCCAGGCGCCTCAATCACAAGCACAAGTGAAACGGGTCCAGGCTCCAGCTAAGGTACCCCAGCAAAAGCCAGTCCAGGTACCCCAGCAAAAGCCAGCGCAGTCCCCAGTCCAGGTGATCTGGGAGGAGACCAAGGTACCTCAGCAGGCTCCCATACCTGTGCAGCCCCCAGTGAAACAGGTCCAGACGCCAGTCCAGGTACCCCAGCAAAAGCCAGTCCAGGTACCCCAGCAAAAGCCAGTCCAAGTGATCAAGGAGGAGACCCAGACACCTCAGCAGGCTCCAGTGCCTGTGCAGCCTTCAGTGGAACTGATCCAGGCTCCAGTTCAGATGCCTTCAAATACCGAAATGTATATGCCACCTAGCTGGACAAATTTGATGTGGATGCCAGCTTCAGCAAACCCGTATATTTACTTACAACCGCCGGCAACCCCAGAGCGAGTATGGATGATGCCCGCACCGGAGGAACCAAGCCAGCAGTCTGTGAGCAAAGTTGAGGTGCAGACCCCAGTCCAGGTGATCGAGGAGACCAAGACGACTCAGCAGGCTCCTGTACCTGTTCAGGCCCCAGTGAAACGGGTCCAAACTCCAGCTAAGGTACCCCAGCAAAAGCCAGTCCAGGTACCCCAGCAAAAGCCAGTGCAGTCTACAGTCCAGGTGATCTGGGAGGAGGCCAAGGCACCTCAGCAGGCTCCTGTACCTGTGCAGCCCCCAGTGAAACAGGTCCAGGCTCCAGTTCAGATGCCACAGGAAGAGCCAGTGCAGGTGAGCATGGAGGAGACCGAGGCACCTGTGGAGACATCTCCAAATCTTGCCGGGGGTTCATCAGAACCAGAGCGATACATTGTTATCACCAGCCCATCAGGTTTTCAAACTCGCTATATTGTGAAGTCTTTTAACCGCTATGCACGAGGGAAACATGTGTATTCCCAAACCACCTACATCCCACTCGACTTGCCTGTGCCAGTCCCCAGTGTTCCTGTTAAAGGCTCTCAGACTGGAAAGGCATAGAGCCTCTCCTGCAAGGTAAAGTTGTGCTTTTTTTCATGAAATTAAAATGATGTGTTTCAGGCAATTATCATCTTCGTGTGTGTTTAACCCTCTTTGTCTTTCCAGGGCCCAATTCCTTGGATGGACACCTTTTTATTAAATAAATAGCTTTTCATTGATTTGTATCCTATCTTGATTTCTTGGAAGGGTGAAATCAGTCAAGGCTGGTAAATTCCCCAGGGTGTCAAATTTCAGGAGAGCATTACACTTATTTACACAACTAAAAAAAAATGGCAAAGGTCAGTTGAATATCTAATCTGGTATGGTATGGAATTACCAGGTGTACTACAGTGAGGTGTACAATGAGCTAAATCAACATTTACTATGCAAAAGAACAGTAGAATCCAAATACTAAAGATAGATGTGCATTAATGTACTGGGGATTGGTAGTGTAATGTGTTCCAGTATGAGGTGTTTGTCAAGGTAGTAGTGCAAATAAGTCCAACAGTGCATTAGTCTATTGACCAGCAATAAATACGTGCTTATGTAAACATGGACAATAAAGTATGGAAGCATAATATAACAGTTCTGTAGATAAACTAGAAAAGCGCTCAGAGCGCAGTCCTCCGCCAAGACAATGTGGTCACAGATGGTGTTCTGGGTCAACAATCGACACAAATCAAAATCATTTCTT
>JAODXP020000017.1:30578771-30586271 GCA_027497455.2 Sardinella longiceps | reverse complement strand
GTTAATCTTTCTCTTTCTTTTTCCCCCCTCTTCTCCCTCTATATCTGTTGCTCTCTCTCTTTTCTCCTATCACACTATCCCCCTCTTCTTTCAATATCGCACCTTAAGGCTTTAGTTGAGCAGAAGAAGAGGTGGCGGATGAAGCAGATGAAGGGAGAGACACCTGCCTGCTACAGTATGATGAACACCCTCCCAGAGGGCATGGGGGGGGGGGGGGCAGATTGGCAGCGGCCTTTTGTTGTGTGCTACAAACACTACTGGCACTGACTTATGAAGAATGTAAAGACAGGGAACAGGTCAGACAGGCAAGAGAGAGAGGGAGAGAGAGAGGGAGGGAGGGATGGAGCCACACAGGAGGAGATAAGAGAAGGAGGAGGGAAAGAAGGAAAGGGGGATGGCAAGAGAAGACAATGAAGAAAAAAAGAAGACAAGTAAAAAGAGTCTGTCATGCAGAGAGAAAAGAGCAAGTCTGGGACGTGGAAAATCCAGACGTGCAACTTTTCTTGATTTGCATGCATGCTTGCACACACACATGCATATGGATATGTGTACTTGCACGCCTGTCATTGACACAAGAGTCTGTGTGTTTGTCCCTCTTGTGTGAGAAGATCCCTCTTTCAGCACTTACTGTGATTGTGCAGGGCCTGGTGCGGAGCATGTGTGAGCGTGCGTGTGTGTGTGTGTGTGCCCATTGTAGGAGAGAGTTGAGCCATGACCACAGCAGATGGTGCAGATTGGGGAAAGAAGCCAGGACTACTGGGACATATAGAAGGGCAGGGACACATATACATACATATATACATATACTCTATACATTTATGTACACCCTATAGACCAAGGGTTCTCAAAATTATGATTGGTGAGGGCCAATTTAGGAACCCAATGTTAAACCGAGGGCCACCAAAGCGATGGGAGAAAAAAAAAACTGAAAAGGAAAAAAAAAATCCCATTTGTAATCATTTGAATTCATTTTTTCAAAGCAATGTACAGTTTTACAGGTAGCCTATTATCAGATGTAATCACTCCCTGGGCCCCGGGCCACATTTTGAGAACCTAATGCTATAGACATATACAGTACATACTGTAAATCCTACTTTACATGCACATACAGTATACTGTATGAAACATACATACACACAAAGATCATGGAATACTGAGTATATACTGTATACTACATAAGCATATGCACATACATAGGCTACAAATACACATACACATACATGTATGTACATAGCTGTACTACAGCTGGTGTGGCATGCATATAGGGCTGTATTCCACCAACAGCTTAAGTCCAGAAAAGTGCTTAGTGCAGGCTGAGACACATGGAGCTAAGCACTCTTTTGGGCTAAAGCACCTGGGAGAATAGCAGGCATAATATATGCATATATACTATATATATACCCCCTGCATGCATACTGTATGTACTGTACACATACACAAATACTGTACATCTCCACATACACATGTGTGTGTGTGTGTGTGTATAGACACTAGTCATTAGTCAGAGGGCAGAGAGAGGTTTCACCAGCAGACAGAGGCAGGAGTAGGAGTCTCCTGTCTGACACTTTCAGCTGGGAACAGCATGGGAACACGTCCATCTGTGTGTGTATGCATGGGTGTGAATATGATGTATGTAGGGGAATGTGTGTTTTTGTGTGTGTTTGCCCGTGTGTGTGTGTGTGTTTGGGGGGGGGGGGAGGTTATGTTATGTGGTGGTGCAGCTTGCAGCTGTGTGGTTTCGCTTGGAGGATATGGATGGTGTGTGTGTTTGTGTGTGTGTGTGTGTGTGTGTGTGTGTGTGTGTGTGTGTGTGTGTGTGTGTGTGTGTGTGCATGTGACTACATGCAGGTACTTTACTTTGACTGATAACAGTCACTGTTGGGTACATGTAAATGTGTGCATGCACGTGTGCAAGCAAGTGTTGTGATACTGATGTGTGTTGGTTTGGTTTGTGTGTTTGTGAGCAGTGATGCGTTGAAGTTCTATGCATGCGTGTGTGTGTGTGTGTGTGTGTGTGTGTGTGTGTGTGTGTGTGTGTGTGTGTGTGTGTGTGTGTGTGTGTGTGTGTGTGTGTGTGTGTGTGTGTGTGTTGGCACTTCCACTTCCAGCTAGCACTGGGAAAGTTGGGGGACGGGATCCCATGACCCTTTTAGGTCACCATCTGCTGCTCACATTGGCACAAAGCCGGGCCCTTCACGGCTCTGCCCAGGCCCCTTCCTCCCTCAGTGTGTGTGTGTGTGTGTGTGTGTGAGTGTGTGTGTGTGTGTGTGTGTGTGTGTGTGTGTGTCTGAGTGTGTTTGTGTTTGCGTGTGTGTGTGTGTTTGTGTGTGCATGTATGTCTGTCTGTGTGTGTGTGTGTGTGTGTGTGTGTGTGTGTGTGTGTGTTGTTAGGAAGGTGTTTTCCCTGTATCCAGGCCACGGAGCAGAAAGTCTGTATTTCTCCAGTGAAATGGTGGTGAGATCCTCATGCATGGCTAATGCAGCTGTTGCTGTTTTACAGTGTACTGACAGTCTGACTCACTCTTCCCTATAGAACTTAACGAGTTTGTCCTCATGACAAAGACACACACACACACACATACACACACACTCACACACAAACACACATTCATTCTCTGACTTTCTCACACATTTGTACACGTATACATTACACATAGATACACAAATACAATCGCACACACACACACACACACACACGCACGTACACATACATACACACACACGTACAAATACATACACACACACACACACACACACACACACACACTCAAACACAGACTCATTCTCTTACTTTCTCACCCATTTATACACTTACACATGAATATACAACCACAACAAACACACACACACTTGCACTCTTTTCCCTCACATACACACACACACACACACACACAACAAAGGAGAATGAGCTGTCACCGCCACCACATTTTATACATTTTGAACCCCTGAGAAGGAAAATTACAGCCAGTTGACCAGCCTGCAAAACACTTTCCCAAGGCTCCAGCTGGTGGAGAGAGCCAGTCAGTCAGTAACACATCTACTGTCCATTAAAAGAAAAGAAATGAAAAGAAAAGAAAAGAAAAGAAAAGAAAAGAAAAGAAAAGAAAAGAGAAGAAGAAAGCACAGGGCCAAATGGAGTAGGAGTCGCTAGCTTTAGCATTAGCTCCACCTTAGCCCAACCCCACCCATGACACATCTGGCCTGTTGTCAAGGAGACAGACACCCATTGACACATTTGCGCCACCACACCAGTGGCAGTGGCAGTGCCAGGCTTGGGAGCGCCGACCGACCTCACTGACCTCCCTGGACAGAGTGTCCAGTGTCCGCCCTCTCCTCTCCTCTCGTCCGCGCCTTCTCTCTGCTCCTCGCCTTTTGTGTGTCCACTGACCAGTGTGTGTGTGTGTGTGTGTGTATGTGTGTGTGGACAGTCAGCCACATGCTTGGTCGTATACGACTAATGGAGGGCCAATTTGGGCTTTATTTTCTCACAAACAAATACACACACACACACACACACACACACACACACACACACACACACACACACACACACACACACACACACACACACACACACTTCCCTTTTGTCTCTGGCCTCTTCATTCCAGGCTATTCCTCGACAGGGTTTGTTGTTCCTCCAAGCACAAGCAGAGGGGTGGCCCTGTGGGCTGTGGTGGGGAGATAACACACAGGACACAATGTCTGTCCACCTGCCACTCACTCACACACACACACACACACACACACACTAGGACATCCACTGAAAAAATACACCTCTTTTCGCACTGCTGGGTGGTCTTGTAATGGCGAGGTTTAATGACGGCCTCTTGGAGACAAACACACACACAGACACATAGACAAACACACACACACACACACACACACACACACACACACAGTGCGAGGGAGGAAAGAGAGAGAGAAAGGGTGGGAGAGAGAGAGAGGGAGTGAGAGAGAGCGCATGAGTGTGTGTGCATGAGTCTATTTGTCCTCTTGCAAGTCATTAGCTGGTGTGCCCGCAGTTTACAACATTTCATCCCATGCTCTCCCTTCCCTCTCTCTCTCTCTCTCTCTCTCTCTCTCTCTCTCTCTCTCTCTCTCTCTCTCATTCCTGGGCATGGCAGATCAACAAAATTTACCATTCTAAAAAGACAGGCTTTACTTTCATGTTAGTAAGTGAGCCTTGGTTTCTCTGTACTAACACTTAAATGTGTGCAAGTGTGTGAGTGGTGGTCAAAAATGGACGGTCAAAACATTTGGGTCAATGAAGTATTATAACCAGAGAAAGTTTCTAAAGTATTTTTGTGTATCTTAAATTTGCACTGTGAATGTATTGCTTTGGATTTTTATAACTGTATCATAACATTGCACTATCGATGCATTACTTTGGATTTTTATTGAACAAATGCTGCTTTGAAAGCTACACTCTGCTCTTCTTTTGGGGCTGTTGAGGAACATTGGAACATTTTCTTGGCAATGAAAGCTTCTATTACCATAGCAGATTGGGGATTTCCCGCAACCAAAACTAGGATACACCACAGAGAATTTGGTATGGAACAGTAATTGAACTCTGCTCAAATCTGTGCAAGTCTTATCCTGGACCTTGTCCTGAGCCAAAACTAGTGTACACGACACAGTATTTGGTGTGGAACAGTAATTGAACTACATTCAAATTTGTGCAAGACAGTTCTTATTCGAAAAAGTCTTGTCCTGAACCTTTAATTGAACTTCTATGAAATATTCTTCAGGCAGCTACATGTAACATCATATGCAAAATCTCCCACTGTATCATTTGATGTTCTTTGGAAATGAATGAATTTGCAAGTCTATTCAAGTTTTCCTTGGCAAAGGTCTCGCCACTCCTCGGCTTATCTCTCCCTCGGAGGAAGGGGACTCACGTCACTGGCTAAATTAAGACTTTGGAATAACTTGGTGTACGCTTTTCTATCAGATAATCCAGCAAAATAAGCCACCAAAATCAGTAAACATTAGTCATAAAATTCTCTTAGTTCAGTTTTGACACTGTAAGATGGCAAGTTCGTCCCTCTATGCTTCTAAAGAAAGTAACAGTTTTTTTCTAGGCACTGAGAATAAGCATGTTCGGCTTGAAGGCCATGATTTTGTGGTGAGCTCATCGAACTTAGTGTTTCTTTGTTACTTTTTCTTCGAGTGAGAAGTGGTAAACATGTTTTGAGCAAAGATTCACACAGCTCTAAAAGCTGAATGCGAGAAATGAACTTTTAATGAGACTGTCTGAAGAATTCAGATTTTATTAGTTAATCAAGAGCAGTCTGTATTTGTATGAAATATATCAACAGTAAGAGTGTTTGCCTTACAGAAGATCAAAGTAGTCCTGGGTCAGAAAGATCAACAGCATTTCAAAGAGGCACACTTCATAGCATCACAGTTCAACTCATTCCTTTCCACACCTCACACCATACACAACCACCCAGACACGCAAACAAACACACACACACTACACACAAACAAACACACTCCTAGTACACACAAACACACACTACACACACACACACTCTCTCTCTCTCTCTCTCTCTCTCTCTCTCTCTCTCTCTCTCTCTCTCTCTCTCTCACACACACACACACTGGCACACAAGCACACACACTCCTTGTATTCCCTCCGCCTCCTCTGTCTTACCAACACACACCTGTGCAAACTCTCGGTCTCTCAGTCACACATCCTGTTTCTGCTGCCCTTGCTGGTCTGGCTTTACTTTGACACACACACACAGACGCACACACACACACACACACACACACACACACTAGGCACTCTGTTCCACTGCCCGGTGGCCTCTGAGTGGCACCCTATTGGCACTACACCAAGCAGGAACTCTGCCCATCAGCCTGTGTCCAGCCATATAAATGAAGTGCAAATCAGAAAAAAAGTCGAGGAATGGCTTCACACGCCTCCAAAAAAAGGAGGCCTTGGAAGTTTTGAGGAAGGGCCGCGGCACGCCGGCTCCCTCTTAAAGTAAAAGCACATCTGGAGAGGGCAAATACCCAGTCCCACTGAGCAGCCACACACACACACACACACACACACACACACACACACACACACACACACACACACACACACACACAAATACCCAGTCCCACTGAGCACCAGCCACTGAGGGCCCAGCCTGCCTGCATCTGGACAGAACAGACGGACCTTGTGCAGAGGAACTGATCAACACCACACACACACACACACACACACACTCTAAGGGGGTCCCTAGACGTAACAGACGTGTGTATAAACACACAACAGGCACGTGCGCAATCCTAAACACGACCCACATGCGCGACATTCCAGCGCAATCTTGCAAAAAGGAGAAAAAGAGCGCAAAAAAAGAAAAGAAAGAAAGAAGAGACACATTAATGGCTCATAGAAAAGAGAGAACTGTAAAGTCCATCTGGATACAATGGAAGGGTTGATGGCAGCTGGACACATCTGGACACACACACACACACACAGACACACACACACACACACACACACCTCCTCTTGGGAGCGTAAGAGAATGAATGGCACATCTGGATGTAGCCAGCATACAGAAAAAAGGGGGATCTGTCTCTATAATAAAGGAAGAGCGAGCGAGAGAGACAGTTGGTGTCAACTGGAGAGGAAGATAGAAAAACACACAGAGAGAGAGAGAGAGAGAGAGAGAGAGAGAGAGAGAGAGAGAGAGAGAGAGAGAGTAGCAGATGGAAAAGCATAAAAGCAGTGGAAGAGAGAAAGACAGAAAGGAAGAAAAAGGGAGAGAGAGAACTTGACAGATTAAGAGTAAGCAGGAAAGTGAGAGAGAGAGAGAGAGAGAGAGAGAGAGAGAGAGAGAGAGAGAGAGAGAGAGAGGATGGGAGGGAGAGTGAGAGAGTGAAATTGAAAGGGTGTCAGTCAACATGGTTGGCCAGCTGTGTGGGCCTGTTTGTGTGTGTGTCTGTGTGTGTGCGCACGAGTGGCGAAGGTGTCAGAACACACCAAGAGGCGCTGTGTGACATCAGAACGAGGAGGAAATGATCAAAGCGAAGCGCCCTCAGACCCCCACCAATAACAGGCCGTACACACACACACACACACACACACACACACACACACACACACACACACACACACACACACTGCAGGACATGTCCACAATCTGGGGCCATTAACGCTGCAGCAGCGCTTGTCCACTTCAAAGCAGCCGGGCACAGAGGAACAGAGAAGAGCACGAGGAGCAGGAGAGAGAGGCCAGTCACACACACATACTGGACATACACACACACACACACACACACACACACACACACACACACACACACACACACACACACACACACACACACACATGCTCACACTCACACCTACACCTACACACACACACACACACACACACACACACACACACACACACACACAAACTCACACATATGCTCACACTCACACCTACACCTACACACACACACCACATCAGCTCTGGGTTCACACAGTTTGGTGAGGGTAGAAACTAACAC
>JAODXP020000017.1:30566271-30576271 GCA_027497455.2 Sardinella longiceps | reverse complement strand
CTCTAGTCCTGTAATGTGAAAGCTAAGCTATCAATAGAATGCCCCAGGCGAACCTGTTCAAAATATTAGCTTAGACTGTAGGCTAAATATAACAATTAAGCTATCTTCACGGAAAGCATGACTATGCGTAGCTGTCATTGTGGTAGGGATTTTAGCATACTTCTTGCACATTATACAAAATATTTGCTTACTTGGATTCATAGAAATTATATACTAGAATGGCTCTTCAGCCTCGCAGAGCGCGGCTACACCGCCGCCATATTAGGGCAGAGTTCCGAGGCAGTCAGCGTCAGTTCAACAACACTGAATATCAACCTGGTGCTGGACTTCTGTACATCATATGGATTATTTCTCTGCGTTTTACTATCTACCTGGTATGAAATACGTAATAAATGTTATTAATACAAATTTTCAAAGTGTCAGATTTTAAAAACGAATGCCTTAGCGAACAGCAAAATGCCACAGTCCTAAACTGTCCCTGTTTTTTGTTAAAAGTGAGCTGAAAACAGTGTTTGCTCTCACCTCCACAATTAGTTAAGGTACTTACCTACAACTTTGAAGTTTTTTCAAAAAAATGAGCGACCGTCTTGGCGATACCCCAGGCTACAAAACTTGGTGCTCTAACGGCAGACTCCTGCAGAGAATGTTGCTGGTAGGCTACACCAGAGGGCTATGCTACAGTTAGCTGCTGCTGCTAGTTGGGCTTGATCTTGCAACTTCACCTGTTTGGCAGTTTTATCGTCTTTTCTTCCTCTCTCTGTCTACAATATTTGTTTAGTCATATTTATCCATTTAAAAAATATTGTGATTGTGGTATTAGACTAACTTTTAAACATGGCATAGACATGATTAGTAAGGTAATAATTACGATAATATTTTTAAAAATTATTTAATAAAATTGTGGATACGTGTCTAACATGTAAAGACCAAAAAAAGAAACAAACGCTTGTAAATGTGTAGCTTTACGACAAATTAAATCTGAGTTGACTTCAAATCCATTAGCTGAATAGGAGAGAAGCGCTGTTCCAAGATGGCGGCTCTGCAACGCGAGTGCTCTCATTGACGACTGTTCGGCCATTCTAGTATATAATTTCTATTACTTGGATTGACACGACTCCCAGTGATTGTGTTGAAACATTACAGCTTTATTATCCAAAGTTACACAAAGCAATAACTCCACTTTGCTGTCAGTGCACACAAAACATTCACCAGTTGGTAAAATTGTAGCATTAGCTATCATCTTTGAAACTTTTGCGTCTTTCTTCTGGTCATTGAAGGAGCTATCTAGCGCCCCCAACAGGCCTGGCATAAGTACTACAACGGTTTCATGCGTTTACAGAGATTCCATTTAGACGTATTTTTTTTTCCTAAGCGGTAGAGAATAATCGTTTAGCAATCTTATCGCTTCCGTGTGCACATGGCCTTAGCCTTTGATTCACAACCAAGAGTCTTTGCTTTTGAACACTGTTTCTTATTTTTGATGTTTTTTTTTAACTTATTTCATTTAAACTTATAACCTATTGTTATTTTATTTTATTTTCCTTCATTTTTCCTGTGTGTTTAAGTGTGCTTTGCTTATTTCCACTTAAAGCACATTGTGTCTATGTATGTATGTCACATGAAAAGTGCTGTATAAATAAACATTGATCGATTGATTGATTGGCATACACATACACACAATATCTATCCAAACATATTCTTTTGACACAGGCATGCACACACATACACCCCCACCCCCCCCCCCACACACACACATACACACATACACACACCCACACACACAGAAGCCTCCCTCTGTCTATACTTCTTCCTTCATGTACACTCATCAGGACTGAGACGTGAGGGAGTCATACGTGGTGTACACCCCCTCAATTCCCAGTGCCATCTTCCTGTGTGTGTGTGTGTGTGTGAGCAATGTATGCTGCATGCTACTCGTAGACTATCACATCACTGACATCCGAAAAGGCAGGATGTTTGGGGGGCAGATGTGAGGGGCTCACAGGAAGTCATGGTTTTGTTGTTAACTAGCTAGGTGGCTGTGTGGGGGGTATATGTGGGATGTGTGCACTTTGACGGTGATGGTGTGTGTGT
This sequence comes from Sardinella longiceps, assembly GCA_027497455.2. Classification (NCBI taxonomy): domain Eukaryota; kingdom Metazoa; phylum Chordata; class Actinopteri; order Clupeiformes; family Clupeidae; genus Sardinella; species Sardinella longiceps. The sequence continues at coordinate 30,574,180 of JAODXP020000017.1, read as the reverse complement.
GTGTGTGTGTGTGTGTGTGTGTGTGTGTGAGAGTGAGAGAGAGAGAGAGAGAGAGAGAGAGAGAGAGAGAGAGAGTGAGAGAGAGAGAGAGAGAGTGTGTGTGTATGTGTGTCAGTGTAACACCAGGTGAAGGTGGGGAAATCCCATCTTCACACACACACACACACACACACACACACACACACACACACACACACACACACACACACACACACACACACACACACACACACACACACACACATATGATGACTTGTTTGGTGAGATCACATACATCTCATATCAGCTCCTATCAGGTTTTTCCACAAGTGCTGTAGATGATTTAGACTAATGATATAAAGCCCTTTCACCTATTTAAAACCATGTGCCAAGGGAAGTAACACACACACACACACACACACACACACACACACACACACACACACACACACACACACACACACACACACACGCAAACACATACACATGATGACTTGTTTGTGAGATCTCAAGTGCATGCATACTCAACCCCCTCTTTCTCTCTTCTTCTTCATTTCTCTATATATCGCTCTCTCACTCTCACATATACACAGAGAGACAAACACACACCCCTTCCCCAAAGGCTGAGAGTATGAGGAAGGAGAGAGAGAGAGAGAGAGAGAGAGAGAGAGAGAGAGAGAGAGAGAGAGAGAAAGAAAGATGGAGAGAGAGAGAGACAGAGACAGAGAGTGAGGGAGAGAAAAAGAGAAAGATGGAGAGAGAGAGAGAGAGAGAGAGAGAGAGAGAGAGAGAGAGAGAGAGAGAGAGAGCACTGGAGCAGCTGGAGTGGTCTGATTGGCTGGCCAGTCTTGGAGGGAGCCTAAGTGCTGACTCAGCTGAGAGATCTATTGTTCCCAGTGAAACCCGACACCCCAGCGCCTCCGACACACACACACACACACACACACACACACACACACACACACACACACACACACACACACACACACATTCAGATTGGCCTCATTATGGGCTGCCAGCAGGAGAAATCTGACTGACTGAGCGAGGGAAGCAAAGGCCTTTTGGGCCATACAATCAGCCATACTGTAACAGTTAGCCCGTAGACAACAGACAATCACCCCCAGTGACAACCCCCCCCCCCTCGCTTCTCTCTCTCTCTCCATCTCCCTCTTCTTCTCTCTACCTCTCTCTTTCTGTCTTCTACCCCCTCCCTTTCTCTCTCTCTCTCTCTCTCTCTCTCTCTCTCTCTCTCTCTCTCTCTCTCTCTCTCTGTCTTTCTACCCCCTCCCTCCATCCCCCCAAAGCTCTAACCTCCAGACAGGAGACTCAAGCCAAACTAATTACAGCCTCCTACGAGCAGCGTGATGGGCTACACTTTCACAGAGTATTCCTGAAGCTCCTGGTTAGGCCATGCTAAAATCATAGTCTTTAAAACTGCAAACATTTCATCCTACGACGTGCAGGATTTCTCTGTGCAAAGGCAGAGGTTTTTTTTTGCTTGTTTGAAAGCCAGGGAGTGACACTTGTAGTCGTAGTAGAAAACTCCTGGGTCTATAATATAGGTCTGTCGTTTAGAGCCTGAGGAGCTGTTTTGGTTGATTATTTTTGACAGGGCAAATATGAGTTGTGGGTTCCTGGAAAGAAGAGGTGACTTCTAGTAATGTATTGAACTGACAAGACATGGCAGGTTAATAAAGACGGCAATGGAAAACAGGAATGGCACGAACATCTTGGCATGTACAGTAAAAAAAAATAAAAAAAATGAAAAACAGAAAATCACATTGTTAGAAAAAAGTAGCCATAGTTAAACACCACATGCCACACAAACTAAAACAAAACCACAGTCAAGCAAAACTTGAAGAATACAGAAACAACAACAAAACAAATCTAGTGGATGCGTGAGATAAAAGTGAAAAGCCTTTGTAATGTGAAAGGACACCAGTTCTGTGCTACAGTGTATTTTCTATGCCTAACCCAGGGGATAGTGAGAGAGATATGCTGATACTACTGAATAGGGTGGAACAGATCGAGGGGAGGGAGGGGAAAAAATGGAAGACATTTCTATGCCCACAGAGCGCTCGTATTGTAACGCAGCCGTGCCAATCCTACGTTCGCTGAATTTTCCCAGTATTCAAATAATGCCCGGCGGAGAACAAACTTGGAGTGGTAACAAAGGGCCGCTTGGTCTGAGAGCTTTCAATGGAGACTGGAGGCTGCGGGCCCTTGGCCCAGGCCGGTCACGGGGTCACTCTCCCTGCCCACCGGCCACAACGGGCCCTCTCTCCCCGGACCAGGCCCTCCTCGCCCCCACACCGGCCCCTTGTAAAAGCATGGCATTGACCTGGGCCCTGCCCAATACTTGTTCATGCAAAGCACACATGTTGACACACAAGCATACACACACACACACACATACACACACACGTACACACACACTCAGATGCCCGGTGAGACGTGCGTCACACATTTCCATGCCAAGACCTTTTAGGCTCATAATGAGGACCTTATCTGAGTGTGTGAGAGACAGTGTGGGCTCACACGTCTCACGGCATAATGACAGAGAAGGGATGCTGGGTTGGGCGAGCTGTGTGTGTGTGTGATGTTGTGTGTGATGTTGTGTGTGATGTTGTGTGTGATGCTGTGGGAACCCATGGGTGAGGCCGACGCGTCGGTGCTGTTTGACAGACAGTGGAGACGGAGGCACGTTCTTCTCCGAGACAGGACAGGCGGGAGACGGAGCGTGAGAAAGGGATGCTCTAGTGTCCGCTGACGAGGGCTGGGCACGGAATGTGAAGACTGGCGCTGGGTCAACGTGCAACGTCAGGAATTCACCAACTCCACTCCAAACTTCTAGATCCTTCAGTGCCTTCCTCCTTCTCTTCTTCCTCACCAGTGTCTCGTGTTCTCCTCCTCTTTCCTTCCCTCCTCTTCCTCAGTGTCTCCTGTTCTCTTCCTCTTTTCATTCCTTCTCTCTTTCCCAGTGTTCTCTCCCTCCTTTCTTTCTCTCATTCACCCACTGTCTCTGCCAGAGCTCCTCCTGGCGTTCTGATTGTGTCTGTTCCTAATCCCCTTCTCTGTCTCACTCTCTCTCTTTCACTCCCTCTTTCTCCATCTCTCTGTCTCTTCCTCTTTCCACATCTTTCTCTTTTACTCTTCCTCCTCACCTCTATCTCCATCTCTCTCTCTCTCTTCCTCTCTGCACATCGCTTTCCCTCCTCATTGCTCTCTCTCCCTCTCTCTCTCTCTCTCTCTCTCTCTCTCTCTCTCTCTCTCTCTCTCTCTCTCTCTCTCTCTCTCTCTCTCTCTTTCTCTCTGTCTGGACCCAAGAGTTTCGTCTCTTTTCATCCTGACTTTCAAAGCGGAGCTGTGTGCCTTTGAGAGGGTATTAAATATCTTCATCCCAGCGCTGTGTGCACGGACCCACTGATGCTCAGCCCCCACAAGCCCCCCCACCCCTCCTGCCCCCAGTCCCCCCCCCCAAATAACCCCCTTGCACTGCTCTGCATGGCCCCCCGCCCCCACCCCCAAAGTGTACCCCCGCTGACTCCTCTTCTTCAAAGGGGCCGGCTACAAGGCCCCGGCGGACGACCTGCTGCCGCACAGGCCCGGGCACAAAGGGGCCGCCGTGCTCACGCTGTGATCGCAGGCCACCACCACACACTCCACTGAACAGCTTCTGACACACACGCAGCACAGCGCAGCGCAGCGCTGCACAGGCAGACAGATAGAGACAGACAGACAGACAGGCAGGCAGGCAGACAGACAGGGCAGCAGAAAAGGGAGAAGAGGAGAGGGGGCCAGGCAGACAGCAGAGTGGGGAAAGAGAGAGGGAGGGAGTGAGTGAAAGGGAAAAGGGGGAAAAGGTAAAAGAAGGGAGAGATAAAAGAAGACAAAAAGAGTAAGACTGAGAGCTAAAGGCAAAAAAAAAGAAGGAGAGAACAGCTGGGCTTGGCCAGCGTGTGACCCTTGACCCCTGCGACATCACCGTGTGCTGAGTGTACAGCTGGCAGAATAGTGGACACAGAGGTGGGGAGCGCTGGGATGACGAGCCGTCCTTTTCAAGGAGCAGGGGGAAGGACAGCGGGGATCTCCCAGTGGGAATTCCCCAACTCTCTCTCTCTCTCTAAACTCTCTGATTCTCTCTCTCTCTCTCTCTCTCTCTCTCTCTCTCTCTCTCTCTCTGATGTTCTGCTCACAGCACTTGTCCTTTATTGGCAATGACACGCTGTATTGAAATGTGATTACTAAAGAGAGGAGGCAGGAGAGAGGAGAGAGAGAGAGAGAGAGAGAGAGAGAGAGAGAGAGAGAGAGAGAGAGAGAGAGGGGGGGGTGGCAGCACTGAAGCTACAGTACATGCTGCTTGCAATGCAGAATGGATGCAGAAGTCTTCGAAACGTAACATTTTGTTTTGGTGTGTTTTGCTCCTTTTTGTTTTGTTTTGTTTTGCAAGCACATCATGCCTAGTAAGCCTAGTACTGCAAATACCAATGGGCCTGTTCATCTGCATTGCTCCACAACATTCCCCATTGGAAGACCCCCCCCCATCCCTCCCCTCACCCTTGGGGTGCTCTCAGGCAAAGCTGGCCTAATGACACAGAGGTGGCCGCGGGTGCACTTGACAGGATGGAGTGATTGATTGACTGGGGGACAATGATCACCTGGTTTTTAAGACTTCAAGGCAACTGATGGAATGGCTGCCCTCAACACACACACACACACACACACACACACACACACACACACACACCCTTCTTTTCCTCCTCCTCCATAGAAACACAAACACACCATCTGTCTTCAAGAAGCACTTTTTTTCCATGCAGCATGCGGTGAATATACTTGACCCACACAAAAACACACATACACATCCATGACCATGCAATGCAGGAGAAGTGTGTGTGTGTGTGTGTGTGTGTGTGTGTGTATGTGTGTCCAGATGGAGAGATCCAAAGTGCAGCAGACAGTGTCACACATCTGCAAGCGTTCAGTTGGACACTGTAATAATCCTAGGCAGGCAGGCCGAGAGAGACTGGTACTGTCTTCACCCCTCGCTGGGCTGCTTGCTTTAAGAGTGCTTGGCTTGCTCAACCACCGGCACAAAAACTATAGGTTACGCCTCACAAGCCTCAGGGACACAAGCCAGACATAGTCAGTCAGATGGCGAGATGTGAGTCGACCAAAAGAGAACTTGCCCAGAGCAGAAGACACACGAGATGCACAACACACACACACACACACACACACACACACACACACACACACACACACACACACACACACACACACACGTGTAAACACATGTGCTCACATAGACACACACACACACACACACACACACACACACACACACACACACACACACACACACACACACACATACACACAGGCATGCTCACACACAAACACAAACATGCACGCAGACACACTCACAGGCAGGCACACACATACAGTAAACCCACAGCAGGCACACACACACACACACACACACACACACACACACACACACCTCCACAGGCTCTGAGAGAGTTGTCACTGGGATAAATAGGATACAGCCCAAGGGCTCCTGTGCACTTTGCAAGCTGTGCTGGGGCTTGCAGAAAGACACGGTGTCTCCACTCCTCAAAATGTCTGCCCAAACATACATGTAAACAAGGAGAGAGAGAGAGAGAGAGAGAGAGAGAGAGAGAGAAAGGCAGTGAAAGGAGAAATAAAAGAGGGAGAGAGAAAGAGAGATGTTGTTGCAGTAGTTAAGAGAGAGAGAGAGAGAGAGAGAGAGAGAGAGAGAGAGAGAGAGAGAGAGAGAGAGAGAGAAAGAAAGAGAGAAAGATTGTAGTTTGGGTAATTTTAGAGCCAACCGCTTCAGAGCAACTGTAGCAGGTCTTACCAGGAAAGAGAGAGAAAGAAATAGAGAGAGAGAGAGAGAGAGAGAGAGAGAGAGAGAGAGAGAGAGAGAGAGAGAGAGAGAGTGAGCTGTTTATGTCTTACAATAAAGACCACTGCCCCTCCCCACCCCCAAACCCCTCCCCCCTCACTCAAGGGCCCAGAGCCACCTGTCAATCAAGCCATTGTTGACGTGCGCAGGGCAGTGGACAATGGCCCTTTGTTTGAGAGAGCAAAATGGCAAACTATCCCCTCCCCTCCCCCCCTTGCCTCCGTGTTTTTGGTGTACACATTCATCTTCATGAGCTAGTGCACACACACACACACACACACACACACACACACACACACACACACACACAGGAAGAATGCAGCTGTGGGTTGCAGAGAGGTTGGCTATGGCACCAAAGGTAGGCGGGCATGGCAGGGCAGGCAGGCAGGCGGGTGGGTGGGTGGGTGAAATGTATGCTGCCAGTCTCTGCTGCTGCTGTGCCCTACAGGCTGAACAGGTCTGGGCACATAAAGGGGGGGTTTGTCTGGCCAGTGCCACTGCCTCTCCAGCGCACAGATGAAGGAGGAGGAAGGAGGGGGGTGGGGGTAGATGGGGGGGGGTCTTCTCCAATTCCTCCCCGAGCATGGATGACATCATTCACCAAGCCCACATGCCTCCATCCTTGTGAGTGTGTGCAAGTGTCAGTGTGTGTGTGTGTGTGTGTGTGTGTGTGTGTGTGTGTTTTGAGTGAGTGTGTGTGTGTGTGTGTGTGTGTGTGTGTGATCTATCATAGAGCAATGGAATGCCCTGACCAGAGATGCCTATGGCCCAGGCCCACTCCCCAAACACAAATGTATGTGTGCGAGTGTCTGTGCTGAATAGAGGTCTTTCTCCAGAGGGGCCAGGCTCAGACTAAGGGCTGCTCCAGCACAACTGCCCAGCCTCGGCACCTGCCCTGGGGGGCAACACTGTTATCTTTTCCCCCCAAAACTGCCTGGGGGTCTCTCTGGGGATGTCTGGCTCCATCACCCCCACCCCTTACACACACACACACACACACACACACACACACACACACACTGACATACACACGAGAGAAACAGACAGACAGACAGACATACACACACACATATTCTTTTGCAATAACATTAAAGAATTCTACAATCCAATTCAACACACAAACACACACATACATACACACACACACACACACACACATACACACACACACACACACACACACACACACACACACACATCCCCTCTCTCCAGTACTGCATCTCCCTCTCATGTAGCATGGACTTCCACTGTATGATGATGACTATCCACTGCAGAGAAATGAAACCAAAATTGGTCGACCATATTGGCAAAATTGGTATCAGAGTCTTTTTCACAACGAGTGTGTTTGGCATACATATCCACAGGTGGTAAACGGGTGGTTCACACACAATTCACCACGTGTTGAAATCTCAGCTCTCTTTCAATGGCTTCTCTATTGACTCATTATACACGCTCCATTGTTTTTTCTTAGTTTTTTTAATTAAATATTTGCATTTATTTTCAGTTTTCATTGTACAAAAACACTGCTCTGTACAAAAAGCACATGCAAGCAAACAAACACATATGCTACAGTACTTTTTGTTTTTGTTTTTAATAGTCATTACCTCCACAGCTGCCAACAACACAGCCTCTCTCTTGGGCTGATAGTGTGTATGGTGGCCTTGGGCAAGAGCCTGGTCCACACAAACACACACACACACACACCAAACACACACACACACACACACACACACACACACACACACACACACACACACACACACACACACACACACACAGCAGAGTACTTTTAAAAACACACATGCTGTTGGCTGTTGGACACATGGCAGACTCTTATCCTGTGTCTCCATTCTCAAAGTCAAATGAGATTGAACACTAGTTCCATTTGGTGGAGCTGCCCTCCTCTCATGGCAATTCACTTGTAGTGTGGCTGCCACACACACCAGACCCAAGCCTATTGGGAGGGAGGGAGGGAGGGAGTGAGTGAGTGGGCACACAAAT
>JAODXP020000017.1:30491271-30546271 GCA_027497455.2 Sardinella longiceps | reverse complement strand
ATCTATCTCTATCTATCTACAGAAAATGCTATGCTTTATCACTGATAAAGAAGAGAGGGAATATGGGGAGGATGAAAAGTAAAAGAGTAAAACAGTAAGAACAGAATTTTCATTTGACTGCGATCATCTTTCCTCATTAACCCAACCCCATCATCACATCAGCACTAAGTGAAGGACAGTGTGACACTCCTCAGCTGGGCTTGTCAGTCAGGGGGCTCGAGCAACAGGCTAGCGTTAAAGCTATTGGCCAAACAATCGGAGGAGCACCCAGGAGTACACAGCCAGGGCACAGGGGAGGGAGGGAGGCAGGAAGGGTGCTGCTCTCTCTCTCTGCTCCTCACCTGTCCGTGTCAAACACATCCCCTTTGGCTGCTCCTGTGGAGGGCGACAGCTGGCTTTGTTGACCTTTACACAGATGAGGTGAGGAGGGAGTGTGTGTGTGTGTGTGTGTGTATGGGGGGGTTGAGTGAAGGTGTAGGATGTAAGAGACTCAGGAGGAGATCGATGACAGAGCCTCCTGTCTCTCTCTCTCTCTGTGCCCTGCAGCTAGGCATTGTGCCGTGGCCTGAAGTCCAAATGTTTCTCCCCAACACAAAGGCTGAGGAACTGAGTTGAGTGGGCACATTTAGAGAGAAGAGCCCCTAGTGTAAAGAGGCAAAATGTTTGTGCTCTGATGCTGGGTCAGGCATGACAATGGACAAAAGCTCCAAAGCACCAAGGCATTAAGATTCTAATGGGGAGCTATGTGAGGAGAACCTCTGAAGAAGCCTTCAAGCTTTAGCACCTGGGAAATCTACTGATGATAGCATCACTAATATTCACTTAATTTATCTGAGAGATCTTTTCTTTGTGCTTAAAGAGGTGTCCTGTTTTAGGTCCATTTGCAAATGGTTGGTGTGGGGAATATCTTATGCAGCGGTAATGAAGGTGTAACTGGCTGATAAGGAATGCCTTGTCTTGGTGACATGTGTTGATGGATCCTAGTAGCATCTCTGTTGATTAGAGAGTGTTTCACTCACCAGGGGCGTGCAAACTTACACTCCACGCCGTCCTGACGCCTCTGTTTCAGAACCTTACGTCACTTCCTTCAACACATGCCCATCTGGTCCACAATGCCTCACACCTCCAATAATCTCCACTTCTCCTGTGACAATTCAGATAAGTGATTAAAGTATCACTCACACAATGAACATGATTTAAAAGTGTGCTAACTACATGTGAGGAGTTCAGATACACAACTTCAGATATACAACTTTGTGTGACAAATCTACATTTGGATTGTTTCCTCCATTTGTATTGTTTTGGCTTGATTTGTTTTTACTTGATTTGTTTTTACTTGATAATAATATTGTAGTTTAATAAAGATTAGCTGAAAATTATTAATTGTTACATTTTCTGAAAATAGACTTATAAGGTTTTGTCTTTGAACTCTTCATGACCTCATTGCTAATTTAAAAAAAGAATGTATAAATTAATGTGTCATAACATGGCTTTACACTTATATTCACACTTATACAATTTTATTGCTCAATTCACCCCATATGTGGCTCCAAAGAGCCAAATGGGAAAAAAACAGGAACAGCATGAGGTGAAAATTGGAGGGAAAATCAGCCAAGTTTATTTGCAGACTAAGATCAAGATGCGCAAGATGCTGAGCATTCAGCTTTGGAACATAAATATTACTCCGCCAAGCTATTTCTGCTGCCATTCCTGGACGGGGTTGCACAATATAAGAGCGTTGGGGCCAGTCTTTTGAGTTGAGTTTTAATTAGGAACAGCTGCGCCGAGGCAGAAACGCTAAACAAGGAGCAGATGTGTGCATGATTTAGTTAGCACAAGCTAGCCCAAAAGCAAGTTGAGCAGGGGTCACCAAAGCTGGGGCTCCAGGACTATATATCTGGGGAAAAAAGAAAAGCTACAGCAACAGCAGTGGTAGCTCTCTCTGTTTCCTTGGCCATCAAAACCCATACTTAATATGGAGAAAAACCACGGGATAACCATTACTGCTTAACACGAGGTGTAAATGGGTGGCCAACAGTTGGTCTGGGTTGTTGGCACGTCAGTGTCAAACCATTGTGCCGTTTCTTCCAAGTGTGGGGTCCTGCTGAAGAAGATCATTGCTGCTAATTGGGTCTGGTCTTTAGCAAACAATCCCCAAAATCTCCCCAAAAAAGGGAAAATGGGGGGCGATAAAAACAACACTCTAAGTCCAGAATCTGGAGCGGAAAGGCGAAAAGCTGTTTGTTTTTTTCGCAACGGTGCCAGAAATCAAGCCGAGGGATTTTTTTTTTCTGGGGCATTCCCCAACACTTGGCCAAAAAGTGCAGGGCTGCTGCTGGGTCATTACTTGTGAGAACAATGGACCAGGCAATATCTGGCTTTGTTGGGACAACAGCTGTGAGGCACAATAGAGGAAATGGCTTCACTTCATTAAAGACCCAGCAGGAGAGCAGGCAGCTCGTCCTCCCTTCCCCTCCTCTCCTCTCCTTCTTCTCCTCTCCCCTCATCCCCCCCTCCCTTCTTCTCCTCCTCCTCCTCCCCCCTCCTTCCCTGGCCTGTTTTGATCTTACAGCCAGCCATGCTTAGATCCTCCTAAACACACACACACACACTTGTACAAGGAGAGCCCCAAGTCCACCACACCCTTTTATTTCAATATGGGTGGATGGACGTCCTCCTTGAAGGAGAAAGAGAAGTGGGGGTAATATAGGGGAGAGGGGAGGGAGGGAGGGAAGGAGGGAGGACTTGAAAAGACCTGAGCCAGGTTGCCTCCGTTAGCCACCTGTGGTGTGGCACCACTCCGCTAAGCTCCTGGGCACATGGAGCGGCTGAGCGGCACAACCGACCGGCCCTCTTTCTGATCAGCATTTCAGAGCCCCCCGATTAGATTAGAGAACGCCGCCCGGGCCCCCTCCACTCTCCACCCTAAGCTGGGCCTAAACTCCACCAGCAGCAGTGGCAGAGAGAGAGGTGTGGAGCGCTAAGCTAAGCTGAATGATTACCAGCTGGCCTGCCTCACACCCTTTGGTGTGTGTGTGTGTGTGCGCGCACTTAGGCGTGGAAGGCTCCTCAGGAACATGGCCACACGGTGTCATTTCCTGGTGGTGTGTGTGTGTGTGTGTGTGTGTGTGTGTGATCACAGCCTCCTAATAGTCCAGTGCTACTGTAAGTCTCTCCCACCATAGCCATCTGCCTGCTCTGCCTGCCTGCCCCTGGCTGTGTGTGATCAGCATATCCTGTACTGGGAGTCAGCAGGCAGGTCCACCCTCTCATCAAACACTCACCAGGCTGCCTTTGCTCTGACTCATGGCAGCCTCCATCACTGGACTTTAAAAGGGACTTTTACATTGAAATGGCAGCATCAATGGAGTTCAAAGGAATGGATGTTCATTCAAACTGAACTTAAACTTAAATTTTCTTTTTTTTTTTTATTTCCTTCAGGATTAATAGATTATTAAAATCTTTCACTTATACATGTCAATTCATATTGGTATGACATTGGTTTGTTCAAAACAAACTCATTCTTGTTTATTCATGAAGACAATGTGTGTGTGTGTGTGTGTGTGTGTGTGTGTGTGTGTGTGTGTGTGTGTGTGTGTGCCTGAGCTTCAAGCAACTATCGACTGCTCGATCGAAGTCCTAGGAGTTCCAGTTAACGTCAAACAGACCTCCAACTGGCTGCCTCCCCTTCCCTACATCCCTCTCCATTCACTAGCTCACAGGATGTGCCACTGTGGGCGTTTGACAAAGAGGGACACCTGCCACTGCTCCTCTAATCCCAGGCCTCCATTGGGGGACACACACTCCACGCTGGGGTCCATGGGCCTGGAGCAGGCAGGCCTGATTTAAATCCCCACCGCTCCCCACAACCAGCCTCTCTGTCTGGGAGATTAGGGGCGTCCAGGCACAGCCCCCCCTCTTGGCCTTGTGTTTTTATCTAACCATGGGTACAGAATCTGCCCTAATCCATCACCCTGGCCCCTCTAACTCAGTGGAACCCACCATGTCACCTACACATCCGCAGACCACCACCACCATCGCCATCACCCCCACCAACAAACCCAAACTATCACCACCACTAGTGGCTAACAGCAGCAGCTACAGACAGTGCCTCTCTTCCCCCAGTCCCCCCAGTCCCCCCCACACACACACACACACACACACACACCTCCTGTCCTCCTGTCCCTGGGCCCCTAATCCTCATCCTCCCCACTGCTATCAGGCGTTCGCTCGCTGTCCCCTCATCGCTCTCCGCACCGCTTTCCCCCATTTCTCCATCCCAGCTCAGGGCAGGGATTGATTTTGTGATTCCTTCCCCTTCTGTGTCTGTGCTGACTGTGAGCTCCGGTGAGCGTCTGAAAGGAGCCGTATTAGCAGAGGGGGAATTAAGACTCTCGGATAATCAGGCATCTGCTGCTTCCCTCCGACGCTTCTGGTTCCGACTGATCAAATCAAAGCTCAACGGCAGCGCAACCTAAAGAGCTAAATTTGTCTATTGACAAACAGCCATCTTGATTAGTAATAAAACAAAGCAAAAACAAGCAACTGTTGTCTCATTGGAAGTAAAACTCAACGCTGCTCAACAGACTAAACTCTTTCCAATAATATATCTAGCACTTTAATTTCATCTACATCTTTATCTTCATTTGTCTTCTTTGTTCAAATCTGATATTGGCCGACCTGGTAAAGGCCACTGAGGTCACGGTTTTAAGTTCCCCACACCGCTATCTCTATTGTCAGTTACTGTGGACAAAAGGATGTGCTAAGTGCTGAGTGAATAAATGCGGATGTTATGCATATCACGCAAATGAAGGACCGATCTCTGTTGAGTCTTTTTGATGCTGTGATTTAATCTGGGAACCCATCATGATGATTTACATATCATACTGATTAGCCTCTGGCTCTCAGCCATGGCCTCCTCTCCACTGAGGTCAGGTCAGGCAGGGTCACATCACATGCAGCAGAACAAGCACACATGCTCTGCACTCTCATATTCTAGTGACACTTCAGAGGTTTTTTGGCTCAAGGTCTCAGAGGTGCACACTTTCAAAACTATGCTAAACGAGCTGCAGGGCAGATAAGTGAGTGAAAATAAACATTAATAGCAAAGGCTAATAATAACACATAAAATATGTTATAGCCTTTTTATATCCTTGTTATTATTCCTGTTTTAAGTTTTATTACTAGCTGTACTATTATTTCTAAGTTGTAGAAGAAACCAAGTATCACTATGAAATCCAGACCAATGTCTATGCTATGGAGGCATTCCATAATAAAGACCTACATATGCCAGACAAATTCACTTGTGTCACATCAATGGTGTTTAAGATTAAGGTTAAATGTCCAAAAGTTTTCAAGATTAGTGGTAGAGGTAGCAACAATGCAAAGGTTTCCTATCATTACATTTATAGCATATTAGTATACTTCGAGTTATAGTATATTTTCAGTATATTTCTCAGGATACTTTTTACTGTTTCTCCAAATATGTGATCTCACATTTGTGCTATGCCCATCTCCATATCTTGAGTAAGGTTAGTCTGTACGTCATCATTTCAAAGACTGAGAGGGTCACTTGGGATTCTGACTCCCATGGTTGCGGTGGTCTGGCATGTTATGAGCCAGCGCTGCAGATAAAAGTGCTTTACTAGACTTTACTGGTGTGATGGGGCGATGGGACAACGGGACGTGATGTGCTGATCTCCCCGAGGGGAATGGGCTTGCTGTTTGACTGAGTGCCCTTGGTGTCTCCTCCCCATCCAGTCTTAATTACAGGCCCTAGAAGGCTCATTTCCTCAGCACACTTTGACCACCGCCGCAGAACAAAACCATCCTTACTGATCTTATCATTACGTGTCTCCTCTGACTGACTTTGTTTGGCAAAGCTAGACTCATCTAAGGGTTGGGAGGAGGGGGGGTCCTCAACCACTTGACCACTTAACAAGAAGTTTGTTTTACACTGAGTCTGTTTTACTGAAGTGATAGGCTCTGCTTGCACTAACATAGTTGGAGTTGACTGTAACACATACACTTTTTTAAGGACAAAAAGGCCGGGTATTAAGAACTGCTGAAGTATGGGATACTGTAAGTAGATGGGTTGTGAGCACTGCTGTGACAAGAGGTTTGGGTTGATCAACTGTCAACTATGGCTGTTTGGCTCCCCCTTGTGTCTGAAAATAGTACAAGTCAAATGACAAATTAGAGTATCCCATTGACCCCTACAATATATTTAATTTCAATCTAGTGTAGTGCAAAACAGTCACCTACCTATAGATGACCTAGAATGTCTACACACACTGATCATCATAAAAGTTACATAATATTACATACAATTATGAAACGATAACACATTTAAATATGACATCTCTCTTAGGGCAAACACACATTGTCTCCTTAGAGAACAACATCTTCAAAATTACAGGACATTTCATTTGTAACATTGTTGTTTGTCTAAAATATGAGCTATGAGTTTTAAGGACATGTTAATATTAATATTTTATTTCATTGCTGCGTATTTCATGTGCTGGTATATGCAACAGATAAATCTTTCCCCTGAGATCTGAAACTAATGCCTGAGCTGTCAGCTAAGTGCTGACTATGATGTATCACTAATTATTAATTACACTGTACATTAATATATTATTTTCTATAAAAGCCTAATCTAAAAGTAATTACAATCCCATGTAGGTCCAGTGTCAATGTCATTTCAAATCAGCATTTCTTGGAAATGGTAGAAACCAACTGCTTCTCCATACATTCAGTAACTACCTGTGCATGTCAGATCCTGCACCTTCAAGTAGAGTTTCTCTCATAATATGACAGTATTATTGCCAATATTGTGTTCTCTTTGAAAATGGCCATCCTGATAAGAAGCTTTGCCATGTCTGTCCATGTCTGTCTCCCTCTGTATGACTTATGTGTGTGTGTGTGTGTGTGTGTGTGTGTGTGTGTGTGTGTGTGTGTGTGTGTGTGTGTGTGTGTGTGTGTGTGTGTGTGGGGGGGGAAAGTATCTTTGCTTAATGTAATGCACAATTCATCCAGTCTCAGCTTGACCTTGATAGACAGTGCAAACTTTTTGAAGCTCACTGCAAAGCACAGGGTTCCTCCTGAAGAGCCAGTCAGTCAATCAATCCTCAGTCAGCTGTTACTCCAGCACCTTGTCAACGGGGAGCAGAGGGGAGACCCCGATACTTCTGGCCACATCATTCTGGAGAAAATGGGTGGTAGAGCAGAAGGGTCCTCAATGTCATTAAATATGTTAATTATGTCATTCTATGTGTGTTATAAAGTACATCATTTGGTTACACTTGACTTGAGGGTGTTGACATAAGAATATCATGAAACTGTCAGAGTCAAGTGTCATTTGGTGTTGTTGTTTGGAATTACAAAAACCCAATGACACATAAAAACAACTGTCAACAGTAATGAAGTGTCACTGATTTTCATGAAAGAGTGTGTGCCAATGTCTTACCATGTGGTTAACCACGTTCAGATGATAAGGTATGCCACCGAGAGAATCACATCGCTCCATATGAATTCTTTCTGGGTCTCCTGGTGCAAACACAGGCATCTCTGGCTCAGCCTGCAAAGGTGTCACCATACACAGCAGAGTATCCAGTATTCAGGCTAGTAATCCAGTCCATACTGTACTGTAGGTCTAAAGGGCCAAAGGAAGAGTAGTCTCATTGGACATCAAACTTACCGGTTCCAAATTTCTGTGCAAAGAGAGTAGATCTGACATTCTATCATTAAAACCTGGAGCAAAGTTCTCTGGGTTTATTGCGACAAAACACTGGCCCTGAGAGAGAGAGAGAGAGAGAGAGAGAGAGAGAGAGAGAGAGAGAGAGAGAGAGAGAGAGAGAGAGAGAGAAATTTGTTTTAAGACTTGATTCTAGGACTAGAGATCATATTGAACACCATTTCAAGACACACACACACACACACACACACACACACACACACACACACACACAGACTACCAAAACCACACACGCAAGGAAGTAATGTAAAGGACCCCAGGTTGAGGGCATATAAGTGCAGTGTGCCTAGAATGCCAGAAGAGGGCAGCATGTTCACAGTTGTGCACTAGCGGAACCTGCAGCCTTGCTGTGTTGACAGCAGGCACCCTTGGGCTTTCAATCCATTAAACACAGCAGTTTGACTTGACTGAGTGGCTGGACACAAACCAGATTAGCAGCCCGATCCGTCACTCTCCACGTCCGGATGTAACGGCTATACTCAGAGCCAGCTAGCATTCCACAGAACACCTCCACCATCATGCCCAGGCCAAAGCCCTTATATCCTCCTGAAAGAAAACATGCAAACGTGCATTTGACAATCACTAACACTTGTACTACACATGTCAATATTTAGATCATCAAATGCCAATTCCCTGAATAGTGAGATATTGTACAGTACAATCACTCATTTTGGGTGAAAAGACAGGAGCTCATACACAGGCCAACGTTCAAAGCAACTTGTTCCAATTTGCCTACTTATTATCAAAATGCTTCACAACAATGTCAGCTGGAACATGCCGCAATGCTCATGAACACTACACAACAGCAATACTCAAAGAGTTGTCTTGTGAATCACCATCATGTCAATGTGTGTTTATGGAACCAACTCTATCCCCAGTGGCCTATACTGTAGGCCCAGTAGGAAAGACTGGTGTGGTGGCAAACAGCCCATTTTTCTGACCTGTGGTCTCAGACCCTCCGATGGGCACCAGGCCTCCCCCGTTAAGCACCTTGCTGGGGTCGGTGTTGAGTTTGCCCTGGGAGTCACAGCCCCAACCCTCTGGGATAGAGATCCCATTCCTGTGATGGAGCTCAACCTGCACACACACACACAAACACTCAGCCAAGCAAGACCACACACTTATTGCACACAGACAGACAAATAAAGAGATAGCTAAACAACAAAGAAAGAATAAAAGGAAAGAAAAAAGCAAGAAAGCTAGAAAGAAAGAAAGAAAGAAAGAAAGAAAGAAAGAAGGAAACCTAAATATACTGTAGCACTTTCATACAATTTCAGACCTACAGATGTTGATTCATCTTCTAATTTAGCATCTGCCACTTTAGCATTTGTCAATTTAGCGTCTTTCTACACACACAGGACCAGACCGAGGCTTGTAACTGTAGTCTTTTGACTCTTTCTGACCCTGAACCCCAAAAGTTTTGTAGGTGTTGATTGTATATCAAGCTGTAAAAGTCAATGTTTAACTATAAACATTAAAAAACAAAATGGCTCCTAAAAATACACTAATACTTAATCACTGGTTGAGCCTTCTTTGGCAAGTATAAACTCAAGCCGTGAATGATTATGAAATATGGATGAGGCATGTATTACTTTGCTAATCTAAAGACTGAGTGTTCCGTGTACCTTTCCAAGCGCTACTGCAGATGTTGCCATGTCCAGCACAAAGCTATCTCCATGTTTAGCAGGAGCTGCTACGCTGATGGGGTTGGTCCCAAGAGTACACTGGAAAAATGGAGTGAACAGTGAAAGAGTGGAGACTGTCAAACACAACCATCAGTGGAGTCAACAAAACCAGCCAGTTTGTCAAGGCCTCAGCAATACCCACACTAAAACATTTACAAAAAGTGGCATTTTTCATGTGTGTGTGTGTGTGTGTGTGTGTGTGTGTTTCTATATAAATAAAACAGTTTTCCATGAGTGCAAAAAGTCAAAGTAAATCTTTAGACATTCCTGTTAGCTTCTGTGCTCACCTCTTTAGCTCTGGTAGGGACCACCAGTGGTGAAGTGTTTGTGTAGGACATGCCCTGTCAAAAGTTAAAGCTGGTTAAAAATAACACGGCCAAACCCAGAAACCTTGTTTCTCTTTCTGTCAGTCTCGCTCTCTCTCTCTCTCCATCTCTTAGAGCCGGCAAACACATTTCAGCTGTTGTACTCACGATCATGTTCTCCTTCAGGGCCTGCATGGCGTAATGACCAGCGATGCCATAATGATTGGAGCCTGCAGGCAAAGAGGCAATCATACGCAGAGGTGTTGTGGGGATTTTTTAAGTGGGGGTACGCAATATCATGTTACAAATGGAATGCCCAATAAAATTGTTACAAATAGCCTACATAAATGATCTGCTTAGAGAAGTGGGGGTACTCCGTACCTACGCGTGCAACGCCCACTACACCCCTGATCATACATTTTATAAAAACAGTCTGGACTCTGAGCAAATTCCCCTAAAGCTAAATTGTTTGAGTTGGTGGGAATAAGAATGAGGAAATTTAGTACAGCATTGATTGAAAAGCAAAAAGACTAATGCTAACCGATAAGGGTGAGGAAACTCTTTTTCAGTTTAATTTGCCTGTGCAAATTTGCCTGTGTTTAGTTTGCAGATTTGAAGTCTTCTTCCTACTGAAAGTGCTAGGTGACCTTGGACAACAGGGCTATAGGTTGATTCATTCTAGCTGATCATTAACAAATTCCAGTGAACACAAAATCATGTTTACATTTAGCGGACACTGTTATGCCCGTTAATACGACACATTACATTTGTCAACTATCAATTAGTTCAGGGCCGATCTCCCCTTGATCAACTTAGGGTTAAGTGCTAATATCAAGGGCACAAGGGTGGCAGTTGGCAGAAAGGTGTCAGAATTTGAATCCACAACTCCTAGGTTGCTAGCATGCTAGACAGGTTCCTAATGCAATGCTACCACCACCCCATTCATTAAGAGAGTGTCCACAGACGTACCTCGTGCGACCACCCAGCCAATGCCTGCCTCACGGGCCTTTTTCACAGCCAAGTCCATGCAGAAGTTTCCCACTACTGGACCCAATAGATTGTTCCCATCCACCAGACCAGTGGCCACCGACTCCTTCACGATGACTGGCTCACCATCCTTGGCACAGATACCCGCTTTGATTTCTTTAACGTACAAATCTATAACATAACACACTCTAAACAGTCAGTACTGTATTCAGAGAGAGTATGCATAAGCACACCATATCATCCACTCATGCAATGTTAAAAAACAACACTTGGTTGGATAAGCAAACTAGATTTTTATTTCTGATGTAAATATACTGTATACTGTATATTAAATATATGATTGGATGAGCAGGTTTTGAAGGTCTGGGCAAACCATGGCTGCAAAAACATGTTGTTTTGTGTGTTTGGAGCAGACACAAAAAACCCATTCAGGCATTTCCCAAAAGCATAGTTGCTAACCAGTTAGTTGGCTATGGGAAATTGCATTGCAACCAACAAAGTTGCAAACTTAGTAAGTTAGTAACCTAGTTAGGAACTATGCCTTTGGGAAACGGCCCCCTGGTAGAGTTGTCCTCCTCACCCATGCGGTTGAGTCCGTGGCTGTAGTGGCCTCTCCGGTCCCCCTCCACCAGCACCTCTGCCAGGCTGCGGGCATGACTGGGTCTGGTGCCCACGCTCAACATGCACCGCTCAATGAACGCCTGCACCTCTGCCTGGGCAATCAGACACCTGTCGGGGGGAGAGGCAGATTCACTAACTTGGCAGGTATTCTACAGATATGTTACACAGCAGACCTGGGTTAAGAAGTTAACTGGATGTAACATATATCCAACTCTATAGATCCTAGACATCCTGAATCAGAATAATCATGACACAAGTACAGTAACATGTGCCTTTACGGCGTACTGCCTCTATAATGCTTGGCCCTCAGGCTTGGGTATATAAGGCACTCAGTATGTTGTTCTAATTACAGACAATCTATGAGAAAGAACAGGGACAGAGAGACTATTTTCCCTCCAGTAATGTACTGTATATAGCGTCCGCCATGTTGGCTGTTATTTTAAGGTCATACTGTGCAACACAGACATGAATGTTCACTACACTTCCTGTCGGTTTGCAAATATTCCTGTGGAAATTACAATTAAATATCCTGTCCTGTGTGTCTTTCACTGATGCGTCCAGTTTCTCTGATTAGTTTGGAGTGTCCGCTGCAGAGATATTACCTATTATGCCAAAAAAGATGAATTGAGTCACCCTTGCAGATGGGTTTGGATCTTTGTGTATGTTACTGTATTTTGTGTGTACTGCATATACAGTATCTAAGTATAGATATATATCTATCCACCCTCTCTTAAACAGCAAGCCCAAAAAGCTTCAAAAGGCTTTCTCCAATACTCCATCCAGACCACTCCAATTGTGAAGAGAGGCTGCGGGGGAAGCAAGCCACACACAAAGCCCTGAGTGAACTGTGAGAGTGATCATCTATCCCAACACCAGCACAGGCAGGCAGGCAGGCAGGGGGAGAGGACAAAAAGAGAAAACAAAGTGTAAACACACCACTGGGTTACAGCACATAGCCACCACATGCACCCTGAAATTCAGCAGGCCACAGAGCCCACAGTCTTGGGCCACTACAGCGTGGGTTGCGCTACAAGGCTGCTGTACAATGTTGTCTGAGCTCCACTGATGCTTTGTATGGGTTCCAGAGATCTGTCACCATTCCATACAGTGTTCCCAGCTAACAAGGAAGCCAATGACATTCAGACACAGTGTTAAGGACGTGTATTTGTGTGGTGTGTGTGTTCTGTGTGTTGTGTGTGTGTGTGTGTGTGTGTGTGTGTGTGTGTGTGTGTGTGTGTGTGTACCCTACTGTACTACATCCAGAAAAACCCACTACCAGCATGGCTCAACAGGATAGGTTCTCAAAGTGCGGCCCGGGGGCCAATGAAACATTTCTGGCAGCCCGCGATAACATCTGATAGTGTCTGTAAAACTGTTCAAACTGTACATTGTTTTTAAAGAATGAATCTCCATTTAGTGGTGCTCAGTGGCATCTTTAGGCATTTATTCATTGAAATAAATGTTAACTGAAGAGATGTGACCTGGTCATTAAAGTAGTTACAAATTAGTTGTTTTTTTTTTGTTTTTTTTCGGCCCCCGCACATTTGACACCCCTCAGTTCAATGTTGCTTCCCTAAATTGGCCCTCATCGATCAAAACTTTGAGAATCCCTGCTCAACAGCATTCCATCTTTTGCTTCACTTTTCTGAGCACATAACCTCAGTAACACGTGAGGAGGACAGCCTACTAAAACATGTTTCATTTAATAGACATCAGCAATAGTCTGTGGACCTCTGAGTCTTGTGGAACACCCATCCAAATTACTTGTTGTATGTTGTATGACCATGCATCATTAAAGGCGGAATAGACGCAGTCCCGAAAAGACTCCAAAGACATGATTATACCTTCAGGACCTACTCCACTAGGGTGCATATATATAGACATCTGTCTCTGTGGGTGCAACGGCCTTGTGATCCACCCTGCAGGCAGGCAGGCAGGCAGCTTGGCGACCCACCCCCCTCCTCACCGCAACCACCGTAAGCTAGCTCGGTTCACCAGGCATGATCACATACAGTACCCCTGACAAGTGTAGGCCTACTTGTAGAATTTGGACTTCACATCATGGCTGATTAAAAACACCTGAGTCTTCAAATCTGGTTTAAATACAGAGCTTAAGTCTGTATGATTTACTCAGGGTTTTTTTGCTTCACTTTAACAATCAATTAAGTTTTTGAACAGAGGCAAGTGCCCCTTACTGTAGTGCAGTGATGCCATTATGAAGTTGAATGTGAAGTCTAGACAAGGCTATTTGATGTAAGTTAACAGCTTCAATCATAGCCTGATCATCAGTGATGGATAACTATCAGATTTCTACATTTGCAGAACAGAATTGAGGCCAATGTTTACTTAACTTTTCTGTTTAACTGAGAAGGTGCACAACACAGCAGTTCAAAGGTCCATGGTCAAAATGGAATCACAAACAATGCATCAACTAAAAAGCGTGAATATAACGTTTTTAAAATGAAAGTTAGCCTATAGACTGTGGATTATCACATCAGGTAGCCTATAACTGATAGGACCATTTTAAACTCATCCTCTTGAAATAAAATTCGCTGAATAACCATTATTTGAGTAAACAATTTGTTTTAATCTTTAAATAATGCCACAACAGTCCTGCACTTTTGACTCGAAAAAAGTAGACTGTGATGGTACATTTTATGTGGAGATTTCCTCTCAGCTGTCTGAAAATAATTTTGATAAATATGTTACCATATCCAGATAAATTCACAAACGACATAATACTGTACCTTGTAACGCTCATGGTGCTGCTGTGTGTGTTGTCTGTGCCTGGTGCCTGTCAGTCAGATGTGCCGGCTGATTTGAGACAGACACTGTTTTGAAGTGGAAACACCTAGCACGATCAAGTCAGCCAGGTTTCAAACTATTTAGCGTATAAAAGCATGCAGAGCATGTGCGAGCTCTACCGGCATTTCCAGAAAGATAAGGTCACGGGAGCGCTATTAGGTAAACCATGTTGTTGCGCCAATATTGGTATCAGGGATACCTTTGGTTTGGTACCTTCAAGTTTCGTTGAGGCCTAACGTTACATTGTGCCAAGGCACCATTTGAAAGGAACTTGATGCGTTCATTTCTAGAGCGCTTTTTGCTTTCTTCAAATTATGTCTTACTTTACACTTGAAAGAAAAAGAGTAACGCTCTGCACACTGTTGCTCCCAGTTAATAAAACGTTTCGACCCATTTTTCTTTGATGCGGTTCAGTTGCTTCAGCACCTGACCTGTTGGATGTGCGCGCCTTTACCACTTTACAAACCCTAAATTTGTATTACTGTAAACTAGCCTACATCCAAACATATATAACTGCTAAGTAGGCAAATTACACATTGCCAATGACTTGCAAGCGTATACTGTATGCTAATAGGCTTACTATGTTGATATATATTTTTTTCAATTAGGCCTAAGGATATCTGGATTATAATGTAGGCTATTTGTTATAAATTCAAATGGGCTACTCCTACCTGACAAGTAGGCTACATCACTTTGGATAGGCCTATATGAAGGTGATAAGAAGGTGATAGCATTTTCAATATGCCAATGTGAGAATAACATTTAAAGTACATTCTAAAATAATGAATACATCCATCTTTGTGTGTTGGTTTGTTTTATTAATTTAGAATTACCATGATTCCATAATTCTAATGTTGATGCTACTTATGCCTTTTATCATGCAGACACACACAAAACAATGCTCTACCATGAAGATGCAAAGCTTCAAAGGATGAGGATGGTGACACCTGAAAGCATGTTCATCTTTTCTCTTTTTCTGTCTATTGCTCTGTCTGACTCTGTCCATGTCTGTCTCCCTCTGTATGACTTGTGTGTGTGTGTGTGTGTGTGTGTGTGTGTGTGTGTGTGTGTGTGTGTGTGTGTGTGCACCACCACTGCAGCGTTGTGGCTGATGCGTTGAGTGGGCGAGGCCTCTCCCTCTCTGTTTGAAAGGTCTGGGCATCTGGGCTTCTCTGTAATCTGCCCTCGGCTCCACATCTGCAAGCGCTCTCTTATGTGGGATAAAATAGAAAGTTGGCAGGCAGGCCTGTCATTTGGACACATATAAATATCGCAGTGCGCTGAGGAGTGGCCACTAATATACCAGTAACATGAAGGAAGGCAGGGAGGGGCTGCAGAGACTCAGTATTAAAGACAAGAGAGACTGGTTTTGGATGGGGGGGGGGCATGTTCCTCAAACTCCTCACCCTTGGGTGGCAATCTCATCGAGATAAGCTCTTACAAGATGTGCATGGGAATGCTAGAAACTGCCTGGAGCGAGAGTCGCTCTTGCTAAGGAGAAGAGTTTGTAGTGGCAGTAGTTGGTGGTGGCATAGTGGTACAGCTGGAGAGTTGTTTTTACCCTTTGCCATTGCCATGTGGTCATGTTGCTAGTGCTGAATCAGCATGTGAGAAAATGAGCAGAATGTCTTCAGAAAAGAAAAAGGAAAGTGGACAAGACCAAAACTCAGAGCAAAGGGAAACATGTGACACACAAATCCAGCCATGGTTCCTCAGACGTGTTTTTGAGGTATTTCTGGATGGCCTTTCCTGTAGTCAAGGCACTGTTTACAAAGCTGACACACACTGTAATGAATAGAGAAGGTTTTTTTAAACACTAACCTACAACGTGGCAGTTGTAGGGCGCTGTATCCAAAAGTATTTCTTTTAGAGAGAAAAGGCTGTCAAGACAACCCTAATCCCTCAGTGATCTTAAAACCTTTGAAATACCTGTGACCCCCATCTCAGAACATGTCCCATGTACAAATCCTCAAATCCTGCAGAGTTTGTCTAGTCACTGTGATTTGACTTAGGATTGAAAGTTAAATCATAGGCAAACAGTACCAATGTCATACTCTGTTATTAAATATTTTATTTCACATAGATCACATTTTTTTCACAAAAGGAGAGTGAAGAAAATCACCAGGCTCTACCAAAGGCTAATAGTAATCTTAATAAAAAATAATAATAATACAAATAATACGTCAAGTAATATTCAAACTGCTTTGAGGAGATTAAGGAGGTGAGGAGTTTCAAAGACCAAAGAAAGGTAGACGTTGAGAGGAGATGAGAGGAGGAGGAGGAGGAGTGAAGGTGTCCATCATGAGGAAGAGGAGGCTTGATTGGTTGGTTTGTGAGCGCTACCATCTGTCTGTCTGTCTGTCTGACTCTCTACCTCATCACGAGTTGAAGCTGAAGAGATTCATGAAGGTCTGGAAGCCATCTTCCCCAAAGAAGTCAAAGGATCCCTCAGAAGTGCCCAGGTGCACCAGCAGCAGCACCACCAGGCCCAGGAGGAGCAGAGGCACCAGCAGGTTCCAGCCAGAGGCCAGGATGTTGTACCACTTGGCCTTGTCCGAACACTCCTGTGCAGCACGCAGGTCTCCCAAGGTCTTCTGGTCGCGGGCCTGGACACACAAGCAGACAAGAGAAGGTGTGGGTGAGGGTAGTGGGACACATAACAGACAGAGAGTAGTGCAAGTGTAATGGACGCCAACTTGTCTGGTGTAGGTTTTGGCAGTATGTGGTAAATCCTCACAACCCTAGCCTTAAAAATGCTCCTGACCGCTGTGTTGGAAGCTTGGGCTTTTCAGCTCAGTGGTCAGAGCATTGCACACCCATGCTGTGGGATTGTTGGCTACCAGAGTTCATGAGCTGCTGCTCTTAATTCAAGGACATCAGAGGCTTGGATCAGATCTTTCTAGGTGTGTTATGGCTCTCTATCAAAAACAACTCGTTTGTCAACAAGCGGCCTCTAAAACCTGCTAGACCTGAATTGTTCTCTGTTTCGCTTTCAAAATTAGTGCCCATTGTACATTCTACACCACCATATTTGAGGAATCTATGAGTCAAATGTCAGCTCAGCTGGAAATGAGGTATCCAAAATGACCATGGTACTGTACGTGACTGCTGTCTGCAGTATGTAGAGTGTAGAGCAAATAGAGAGAAGTTAAATTGCACATGGCTTTATTTTCCTTCCTCTCAGCGGCAGAGTTGTGTTATTGTAGCGTGGGCCAGGAGTGTGTGTGTGTGTGTGTGTGCCTGCCCAGGCACTCCTCTAATCAGCCATTAGCTACATGCCAATTACTCCATATTTAAACCTGAGCAAACCTCTCTAATTTCAGCACGGTGCTATTACAGGGGACGTGATTCTTTTTCCCCTCTACGCTGCTGGTTGGTTCACCATGTTCCATCTCCATATTCACATTCCTGTGGTAGAGGATCAACAGTCCCACCTTACATGGTGACTCCAATATGCAAAACAACATGGCTTAGAAAGACACCACATTGATTTATGCTTAGTGATGCGTCATAGGCTTCAGGCGTTCTTCATCTTGAGTTGATTTGAATTTCATATTAATCATTCTCTGCAGTTTAAAGAGAAATTGGAGCTAAATCCTAAGGCCTTAAACCTTGAATTTTTAAAGTTGTATGTGGTAATAATTGCTTTATTAGCAGTTGGTTCATGCAGTTAGTTCATGGCATGAACTTGTAAATTTCACTTTGTGAGGCCACTAACATTTTCTTTTTTTTTTAGATTTTTTTTTTTTACATTTTCAGGGCTTAAGAATAGATGATGGCAGTTTGGACAACTGAAACTTAAGCCATAAACTTTTACTTGAATATTTGAGGCCACTAACAAGACTGGATTTTTTGGAATTTGGAATTTTCTGGATATGAAGTTGTTCCATTATCAGGGCTTAGGGATGGATGAGCCATTGAGATTCCTCTCTTAAAGTTTGTTTACAGTTTCCTCACTGTTAGAGGAGCTCACCAACTGCACTGTATGGATCCAGCCATGCACAGAGAGAGAGAGAGAGAGAGAGAGAAAGCTCACCTTGATGGAGTAGATGAGAGCCATGAAGCCCAGGCAGCAGAAGTTGACGTAGAGGGTGTTGCACAGAGACCAGAGCAGGTAGTCCCTCGGGGGCCTCTTGGGAGTGTGGCCCATGTTCAGCACCGTGGAACCGGCCGGCTTGCGGGCCGACTTGCAGCTGGTCAGCGGGGTGCAGTCGGATGAATAGCTGTATGTGGCGTTGTCCATCCTGACGGGTAGCGGTTCTGTATATCCTTGTGGATATGAGCGTAGGATGGATATATGTGTTTGCGAGGGTGTCCTGGTTCTCAAAGCGTGTGTGTGAATAGCCCAGTGCCCACTCTGCGTTCTCTTCAAGCAGAAATCCCAGTGAGAGGTCACCCCCACCCTGCACCCAGCTTTTATCCAGACACGGAAAGGGTGGCAACGCAGAGAAGGCGCAGGCTAAGGCTGCAGGGCTGCAAGGCCAGTGATTATGTGGTCAGGCCTATGAGAGGGTGAGCCAGGCAGGATGCCGCTGGGGCTCTGAAACATGGATCCCAAGGGTGGATCACTGGAGGAGCGGGGGGGGGTCTTAGAATTAGAACTTTAGAACTTACTTACTGTAACAGTGGCCCCAAATTATGATGAGAAATTTTTCGTAAAGCAAGACTTTGATACAAATGTTGTTTGTTGCATACAGTATTTATTTACAAAATGACATTGTAGGAATGGACAACTTGTGAGGCTACAAACAAGATACATGTGCATATTTTACTGATATTTGTTATATTAATATTTATTGATGATAACAATAAAAAAGAAAAACAGATGAAGTAGCCTAGTCTACATGAATATAGTTGAGGTTCTAAACTTTGCTGCAACTGAAATGCAACTGAACAGGGAATGGTCCATGTTTGGTGAATGATGCCCTCCTGTGGACAGAAGATTGATACAGTAAGTTTTCCACAGTGTACTGTATGTCATTTCAGCTTTTGGAAGCCATGCTTTTGTTGCGTCAGACCTCAGCTTTTACAGTGCTGATGGATGTGTGCACATCATTAATTTTGGGTCATCATTATCATCATCATCATCCTTGATGTTTACTGTAATTGTCTTGACAGATTCCAGACACAATAAAATACTTTTTATTTAATGTTCAATCTGTTGTTTGTGGTCATCATCTGTCATTGCTGAAAAACAGCCCACCTCTTGTGATCTTGTCAGCCCATATGGCATTTTGGAGTTCAGTGTAAGAGAAAGAAATTTGTATTTCCAATTAGACAAACAAAATGTATTTTCACGAGCTGAGAAGGCTGGGGAGGTGTGACATGAAAGTTGTGGTTCAATCACATGTACAGTAGGTGCTTCTGGAAGCATGCCAATGCCGATGCCTTCCTGTACGTGTCGTCAACTTTGGGTTTCTCTGCAAATGAATGTAGCAGTGTTTGTGCACATAAAAGACTATAGGTGAGACACCAAAGACTGAGTAAATGGAAAGAAGCATAGAAATAAGTTAACTAAGTATCACAACATGGACACACAACACACACACACACACACACACACACACACACACACACACACACACACACACACACACCAAATAAAACTACCAAAATGTTATAAATTCACATCCATTTTACAACCCAGTATAAATTGTCAACATACATGAATACCGGTATGTAGATTGTAGATGTCCATATATAACATAGATTATGTCAAACTGATTAATAACACTGCACCAACACACATTCATTCTCATACAAATATACACTGGACAGAAATACACACATTCACACATCTGAAGGAAACAGGAGTTCATGATTTTTAATTTGGAGGTTTTTCCTTTCATGGACAAAACAAGTTACAGTGTTACAGAGTAATGGTGTTCAGTAATTCTAAAAAAAAAAAAAAAAAATCTACCTGCCTAAGACCTGTGCCACTGTCATTCAAGTTAAGAAATGTGTATTTCATAAACACACTATCTGTGCAATGTTTGAAAAAAGAACTGACACTAAAATGATGAGCCTTTGCACTGTCTGTCTGTCTGTCTGTCTGTTTGTCATGGTTTAAAAGAAGAAGCCATATTTTTGACGCATTCTTTGCTCCATAGTACGGTGTACTCCTTCAACGACCATGCCAATGACAACAAGAAAGACAACAAAGAACCAGCCGCAAAAATTCAGCCAGTAGGCAGTAGATCCATGGCTTCTAGCGCCCTCAAGGTCCCCAGAGATTATCCTGTCCCGAGACTGCAAGACAATTGATTCTGTCATTTTTGAAAAAGTGTTTACATGCGCAAATTTAAAGCCGAGACACTTAATATCTTGTTCATATTCAGGATACTTAAGTGCATGTAAATGCAGTCACTGCACAACTCATGCTGTTTTATACACATATTCAGAGAAGGTCAATATGTTATGATGACTTGAAGAGCAGCCTACATCTAGCATCCATATAGGCCTATAATATGATGTTCTCTTTACATGTAAAAAGTCACTGTGGACCACTCATTGTACTGTACATTATGTGAATGTAATAAAATGAATCAAATGGAGGAAAGATTCTTGGTCAGGAAAATTCTAGATTGTGCAGTTTGAGCAATAGTGTAGAACTAGAGTTGCTCTCACACTCACCTTAATGGAGAAACAGAAAGGTATTATTCCCAAGGGTGGGCAACACAATAGACTTAGAACTGACCATATGATGTAGTCTCTCGGCATGGCCTGCACAGACATCACAGGCTCTCGGTATGTTGGTTTATAATAATACATTGTATGATTTGGCGGTATCACTGCAATGGTAGCTGTCAGATCCTTTGTCTATGAGAGTTGACTTCAAAGGGTAGAGCGTTGCTGCTGGTCTGACAACAAGATCAGTCTGGTTCCTGGTTCATCAAACTGCATCAGTTTCAAGCTCCCTGTCAACAGGAAGGTACTCTTGGTTTTGCCACGGCTCTGCCTCCTTGTTCTCTGAAATGGCAGTCCCTTTTGTTTGTAAAAAATACTCTGACAATGACAGCCTGATTGATCAATTGATTGATTCATTAAATTCATGGATAAGACATAATAAAAAGATCCAAAGGTTTACATTTAAAAGTCATGCACTCGTGGTATAAGATGGGAAATACTAACGTATAACATGCAACATATTGTATCTTGTCACCACATTACAATTAAATACACACATGAAGGCACAAGGTTATGTACATTTCTAACATCTTGATCGTAGTCCTATTTCATAAACGTATAAAAACCTTTTTAGAAGGATGCGTGCTAAGGTGACTTCAAGACAACCTCCTGTCGCGTGCCACTGCACTGTTTTCTAAGATGAACATTCAGTATTTTCCTCAGATCAACGTAAGAGGAAACCACAGACCTGTATGTGCCAAAACCAAAGTTCTGTTTGCAGTTATTCTTGAATTGTGCACATCTTTTGTTTTGTTTTGTTTTTTCTTTTTAAGCCAGACATAAATTATTGTTTGACGGTACAGAGATGAACTTATAAAAAGTGTACATTGTACATTTCATGATAATTAACGACTTTTCTTTTGGCCCTTTGTCAGTGATGACCCATAATTTGCTATTGGTTAATGGAAGTGTACTGAATATGCACTATCAGCCAAACACAAGCTGAAGTCAAACCTATGTCATGGATATTTCAGATGAGGGTGAAGAGCATAACAGTGTCAATGCATCAGGGATTTTCATGTTCGGTGTTGTAGTCAGGTCTTGATTGTGAGTTTTGAAAGACTGTCATTTTATAATTGTAGCCATTATATGCTTAAGTAGCTTTAAGCTAAGCAATGAGTTTATGCGTTGTGAGTTAAGTGGGATGTTCAGGGAAAGGCACTAATATACAGCAAGAAAAGCCTAAAGCTTATAGTTTTGAGAAAAACAGGGAGTCCAATCTTCAAGTCCAAACAACTGAGTCATCAGTAAGCAAGTCAGCGTCAAGTCACAAGTCTATAGAATGATAGATTCTTCAGGTGGCCACTTGACCAGGGAGACAATCTAATCCGAATTCAGCTTTGTGAGTCGTTGAACATGAAAACGTGCCATAGAGCATCAAAATGTACAAGTCTTGGACTCAAACTTTAATATAATCATGTTTTATTTATTTAAATTACAAAATATGCACAGTGTACATTCACTTGGTTAAGGCATTAAACATGAAACATGTTAGTAGAATTCAACTGATTTCAGATCTTCAGACTAGTAGACAGGGAGGGAATAGATGTTTGCATTGTTGCCTCTTTATAAATCTATTATACTAGGTCAAAATAAAAATATTATCAGTCAAGTCAATACGTTCAAGAGTCAATTCCTCTACAATGTACACGATTAACAAGAGGAAATCAGCAATGTAATCCCCAACAATCACACAGTACCTCACAGACTAACTGAATGACAACATACTTACGGTTCCCAGCCGATCAGTAAAACACTAAGCCAAAACCAAACAAATACCAACTTTCATTCCCTAAATTCAAAATATATCCTGAATCTTTCCATACAAGGACAAAGACATACAGTAGATCAGCCATAATCACTGTCAACAGAGCAGCTAGCTTGTCATCTTATTTGAACCTAGAGACTTAGGCCTTCCAAATGCATAAATGATCTCTACCAAACAGGTCATTTCATTGTAATAAGTGGTTCATTAAATGCCAGTTCGCTCATCTTGAGAGGATAAGTAGAGGACCATTCCAGAGACAGCAAATTTAATTTGAATAGGGATAATGGAATGTTATGCTGTGCTGTGCTGTGCTTTACTTTGTATGCTGGTCTGGCCAATTCTGTATATGGACGTGCAGTGATCTTTGAAACAAGATGGACAGTTGAGCCATGTGCATATTCTTAGTCTGCATTTTGCTCCATCAAATCATCACCTGAATTCCACTAAGGCAATGAAGGTTACAGTAGGCTATGTTGTGTTCAGCCATACATAGGCAGATAATGCTATAGTGAAGGGACAAAGTATTATGGCAGTTTAACCAATCAACATTGATCAAGTATTGATGACAAACAGAAACCTGAATTACAACCAGTTGTCATGATGAAATGAGGAGGAGCAACAACTGTGTAAAATGCTATTATAGTAAAACCTACTATTAGGCCTCACTATTCACTTTGGCAAGAAACAGACTGCTTATTATATTGAGAACAGTAAGATAAAGCAACACAGTCAATTATCCAAGGAGCTGTCTATATCTATAGTATGCTGTTTGAGTGGCAAGCTTTTCTCAGATGAACAGGCGGCGGATAGCAACCACAGCAGGTTGAAGTGCAGGGGGAGAGAGCAGAGCGCCCTCTTGTGGGTAGAGTAGAGCATTACATCTTTGAGGAGGCTGCCATTGTAGGTGCTCCTCCCCGGGTGTAAACCCGCACTCCAGTCTGAAACACAGAGGGATGGCAGGATAAGGGAGATGGACAAGAACTAAGCTTATTGATCTACAAATCAATATCTATACCTAAATCTAAATAGTACATAGATTATACATAAATATACTATATTGTGGTTTTACATATTTTACACAACAATGTCCACTCATTACCTCCTTGTTCTCAGCATTGTGCTTGTTGAGCAGAGCCTGCACACGGTTCCCATAGTCAGGGTGGATGGCCATCAGGTTCTGGATCTGAGATTGACAAAAACAGACCAGATGTGGCGTTAGCTGAGCTGACTGCACAAAGGAAAGCTGAGGAACAAAATGGTGGTGGTGTTGATGACGTTGTAAACAAAACCAACCATGCGTTTCTGGATGAAGAGCTGAGCTCCTTTCAGCGCTCCAGCCATGTTCTCACACAGCCGCTGGCGCTCAGCACCGTTCAGGACTTGGGTGAAGAAAGTGCGCACCTGAAAGAGCAGAGATAAGATAGCACACACCAGATGGTTCAGACTGGTTCAGTGTTTTATTCCTTGTGCTACTATAGGTGGCGGGATTTCTATACATGTTCCTGTGAGATTCCTCTGACATCAAATTTTTCATGCCAATATTTTGCAATGCATTGCAACATATTGGGATGAAAAATTTGACGTGAAGTCCTGTCATTGAAATATCCAGAAAGACACAGGACTTGCTGGAAATGGCTGGTTGGCTGGCTAAAGGAAAACCATTCTGGAACTGAAATCATGACAGTTTTGGACAATCTTGTCCGAACGTCAACATATGCCTTCCATACAGTATGTTACAAAAACCTTGCGGGATTAAAAAAATAAAAAACCTCCTGACATGGCTGATCCAACCTCTGGGCAAAGGTCAAAAATCAAATGAGAGGTCGGCCAACGGCCATTGTGCTACTACAGCGACCAGTCCTTAGGAATCCGTCAGCCGTTGTCTTGTTGATGTCATGTCAGCCAGTCATTTCGAACAAGCCAGCAGAAAGAGTGTCAGAAGGCATACCTGAGTGACATGGTCATCATACCTGAGTGACATTGTCATCATCAGAGCTGTTGTAGCGGCCCACGTCAGGGGACACCTGAAACTTGGACTCCACAAAGCGGGGCTGCGTGTCTGGAGCGCTGAAACTGTTGGGGTAGTAGTTAGGAGCTCCAGCTGCAAAACACATCCAACACACGCACACACACACACACACACACACACATCATTCATTATTGAGTTACCATGACAACCTGCTTCTGACACTTGCGTCAATCACTGCTCACTGTTCACACTCTCCATTCGCACCTCCTGTCTGTCTACTCAACCAAAGTAATCTTGCTTGCATCAGTCACAGCTTTATGTAAGAAAAATAAAAACAAAAACTGTGTACAAAAACAATGAAAATCCATTCAGAATTGTCTTAAGTCCTTCCAAAGCCATAGCTATGAGGGCAGACAGCTATAGAAGCAGATTAAGATCAAAGCATCTGCTGCTGTTTAATTTTGTACAGTAGGTGCAGATGAAGGCAGACTTCCAGTTGGAGTTATTGGGTAAAATCAAAACAGTCATACAGTCCCTTCAACTACCTGAATGCACTAACTATGCACTTACAAGATCACACTCTTGCACTTTTTAAGGTAAGGTATTTACTTGCATTGTGTTGTAGCCTGATTGCTAATCTTCTTTTTGTAGGTTGCTTTGGTTAAAAAGCACTTGCTAATAAATGTAAATGTAAATGTAATGTCATACTCAATATGCAATACCCAGAGGGGCTGTGAGCTGATCTTACCCTGGTTATCTCCCATGCACATGGGGCCGTCCCTCTGGTAGTTGGCCACACGGGCGCGGAAGGGGCAGTTGACGGGCAGCTGCAGATAGTTGGCACCAAGACGGTGCCTGTGTGTGTCTGGGTAGGAGAAGAGGCGACCCTGCGTGAGGAAAAAAACACACAGATATTCCTCAAACGCCCCATGGATGGAAAAGGCCAGTGGAAATCAAGGCCCTGTGTAACCTGCCTCAAGTTCAAGATGACAAAACATGGAATAAAAGCTGTTTTATTGGTCACCCATAGAGATGAACGAGAACCGTAGCAAAATGTTTCAAAACATAGCAACTGCTGACCTCGGCACTCACTCGGAGTTCATTTCGTTACTTGAGAATGGTCAACATCTGACCATTTGACTGCCTTATTGTGTATTTAGTTGTTTTTGGAAAACTATTAATAAATGTATAAAATTATTCTTTTAAACTATTTCCAGATGTCTACTACTTCTACCACATGTTGCTTCTCTTGCCTATTTCTATAGAGCTCGAGTTTTTGACTTGCCCAACTTGACACCTACTGTAAACTACGGACTGTAAACTGTGACGATTGCGAAACTCAATAGCTGGGTTCAACAGATAAAAGCGAACCAAAGGTCCATTGCCATCGTTCCATCTATTCATCTGAGAGCGTCTGCGAGTGTTTCCTGACCTACCTGGAGCATTTTGTCTGGGCTGGGCTCGATGCCTGGGGGCATATTGCTGGGATCAAAAGCCAGCTGCTCCACCTCTGCAAAGTAGTTGATAGGGTTTCTGTTGAGGACTAGCCTCCCTACTGGGATCAGAGGGTACTCCTTGTGAGACCAGACCTGAAGAGAAAAAAAGGACAACAAGAAAAAGCTTTTAGGGTTTTTTGTAAATAAAGTTGTAAAGAAATAAAGAACTAAAAAATCCTATAAGCACTTGTGTAAAAGCATTGGATTGGGGGCCATCTAGTGGTGAAACTGCGCTACTGACCCAAGCACAACAGAGCCAAGGGGGGCGCTTATGTAACCATGACTAATGAAGTTGGTGAGCGTACCTTGGTCAGGTCGAATGGGTTGAATGGGAACTTCTCTGCCTGCTCAAAGGTCATGACCTGGACGTAAAAGGACCAAGAGGGGAAGTTGCCATTGGCGATGGCATTGTAGAGGTCTCTGATGGCATAGTCAGGATCAGTGGACGCAATGCGGTCTGCCTCTGCTGGGTCCAGGTTTTTGATGCCCTGGTCAGTCTGAAAGACAAAGACTTCTGAGTTACTAAGAGACAGACACACAAGGAACTTTCTCAACAAAACAAAACAAAATATGTCAGTGGTGTTACCTTGAAGTGGAACTTGCAGTAGACTGGGTAGCCTTCAGCGTTGACCATTTTGAAGGTGTGGGAGCCGTAACCATTCATGTGGCGATAGCCATCAGGGAGACCACGGTCACTGAACAGGAATGACACCTTTCGACAGGGATTGATGATAGTAATTAAACCACTGACAATAGCATTTTAAAAATCTTGTTTTGACACCCAAAATCCCCCTAATGACATTTTTCTTCATGCTTCCTAAGAAGCAGGACGGATTATTTTTCATTTGGCCATGTTCTCCTCTGGCAGGCAGACAGGTTATAGGCTACACTAACTACTAATTTGCCGCCACTTTTCCCCTCCTCTACTGATCACTTTGGTGAGCCGGTTTTGTGATATTTTTACTTAATTACTATACAACACTGATCCTCCCAGTGTGAAGGGGGCATATAGGAGTACCTGATGGAGAGACTCTGGCCGCAGGCTCCAGAAGTCCCACACCATGTCCGGGTCTTTGAGGTGGGTCTGGGGGTTGCGCTTCTGGGAGTGGATGAAGGAGGGGAACTGTGGACACAAGAGAAGAACATGGGGTGAATTCAAACCAGGTGGCGAGACAGCTCATTTGGTGGCTATTTGAAAAAAACAAAACATAAACAAAAAAAACCCCTGTAAACCCAAATCTGCTCAACACAGGGTTGACTGACCAGCAGCGCATCCCTGATGAAAAAGATGGGGGTGTTATTTCCAGTCAGGTCCCAGTTTCCTTCTTCGGAGTAGAACTTGACGGCAAAGCCGCGCGGGTCTCTCACTGTGTCTGCAGACCCTGACTCTCCAGCTAAAACACACAAGGCACATCTGGGGTTAGCATCTGGGGGGTAAAGACACGGACACTTCTCCTAATAATTTCCTCAACTCTCCTCTTCATCGCTTTCCTTTCACAACGGCCCCAAACTAAACGTGGGTCAGACACGTGTATCTCTCATGTTGAGACAACAGTGTCAACAAGCTGCTTTGAGGCAAGGGTCAGAGCCTGCTTATATAACCTGTCTAATTTGGTCGTCAGAGGCTGACACATTTCTCATAAAACCAAAATTGCCATGTTGCAAGATTTTTTTAAAACCATAGTAATTTTTATGGAAAAATGCAAGATATTAGCGATCATTATTGCAGCTGTACAGTTGATTCAAAGGACTTTAAAAATCTAAATGGCATCTGAAGGCAAAGGATTAGTTTCAATGCTACGAAGATGAATACAGATCACTGTAAAAATCATATTTCAATACAAGATACTGGTTGAAATTATATCACTCATTGTTCACACACACACACGCACGCACACACACACGCACGCACACACACACACACACACACACACACACACACACACACACACACACACACGTAATCCAAGCAAACAGGCAGAGCAAACACTGAGGTGCATGCTGGCAGACAGTTATATCAGCTAAACATTACAAAACACTGACAGAGACTTTTGACTTTTGAGGGAATTTCATTTGGTAGTGACTGGCAAAAAAAGACAGTCAACCACTAGACTAAAGGCTATGATGAGTGGACCTTGCCTACTGCTTGCACATTTTCTTAAACAAAATGAGACAATTGCAAATCATGGTACATACAGTAGCATGACATTCCAATAACCAGGGTGTTTTTGAGATATTGAAGTTTTGCTTTAATAAGAAGCCTTCCTATCATCATGCCATGTCAGGATTGCTGTCACCAAACAGGTATCCATTCCCAAAATGCATAGTTGCTAACTAGTAAGCATCTTGGTTAGCCGACAATAGGAAATTGCATTGAAATAAACAGAGTTGCTATACTTTTGGGAGACTGACTCAGCTCTACTGTAATGTCTTCAAAGTGTTGACCCACACCCAGCCATATTCAAGCGAGGGTGTACTTATCATCAACATCTGAAACTTCTAACCACTTTTGAAGCAATCACTATTGTTTGTGATGAAACCTGATATTTATCAAGGCTTTCATCACTGGCCTCCATCCATCCAAGGAAACATTCACACACTAATACATTAGTATTGAGCAACACTCAAAAAGTCTAGAGCCTGCAGTGTAAGCGTTTCATACCCAGAGAACCTGTGAATATCATTCAACAAAGACTACTCTCTTACCCACGGTGGAGAAGCGGATGGCTATCGGAGTGGTCTTGCCCACATGCTCAAATACTTTGGCCTTGCAGTAACGAGTGATGTCATGGGTCACCTCAAAGTAGCCAAAGGCTCCTGTGGACAACAGTAGTTTCAAATGGTTAGAGATCAGGTCAAGGATTTTTCCATTTTTCCACTATTTTTCACTAACACAAACACAATACACTAAGTTATAGAATCGTAATTTAAACTAATCCTAAAAGTAATCCATAAGAAACACTTAATAGTGTATTTTTCGAGATGCCTTGCATACAGCATGGTAACAGGGTAGTAGGAAGGGATATAAAGGTTTAGATTGAACAGCCTAGGATTTGCTAGCCATCACATGACTGAGCCAAACACCAAGATCAGATTTCAGAGGCTGTAAACAACAGACTGCCAAATGTTTGCTATATATTAGGACAAAAAGACAACACATATACTGCCTTCTGACTTTAGGCAACTCTTACCTGCTCCTTTAGCGTGCACCACTCTCTCCGGAATGCGCTCCCGGTCAAAATGAGCCATCTCATCGGTGAACACCACATCTTGGACCAACAGGGGTCCACGATGGCCAGCAGTCATTTCATTTAGCTTGTCTCCAATGGGCACACCTGCCCCCGTGGTCAGCACATCGGGTCTCTGAAGAAGATAATAATTATATTAGGCCTACTGTATATTGACAATTGATAAGGTAATATATTGACAAAGCATGTTACACCCTGACTCCAATGCCAAACCTTTTCAGACAGTTTACTCAATTATTGTCATGTATTTGTCATGTAGGTCTTACAAGAAGAATACATAATTGACATAGGCTATAACACAATGACACAGAATACAGCCGCTGTGTTTATTCATTTACAGAGCCCTGTTTCTTTATGGATATTTTTGATATCAGTCATGCTTCATGGCTTTCAACCTGTGCGTTATTGCTAAATACCCTTGGCAGTTGCTATTGTCAAGGGTTAAAGTGCAAAAAAACAGTTACAAGTTAGATCAATATCACATGTTTTATTCTGATAGGATTACAGGAAAAAAATATTTGCTAAACTGTAGATCTGCATGGAATTATTATAACCCTTTCAATATGGCAGATCTGTAGCAATACATATATTTACGTTTTCCCGTCAAAATTAGCTAATGAAAATGAAACCATCCAAAGAGATGGTATGTAAATATTAAATTTATATGCACATAATATTAAAATTCGTGCGACACTGCCAAACACACAAAGCAGGCAGGCTGTCGTAGCTAATGCAGCTAACGTTGACGTTGACGTTAGCTCACAAGCCAACTCCAGACTTTGCACTTGTGCTGTTGATCTTGTGCTGGATGTCTGACAATCACATAACGGTTTAGCCATTACAACTACTGAATCACACATCGGATATAAGTCGATCTACAACCTCTAATTTCGACCTAAGAGTTAAAAAGACTTGCTTCTTCCAGCGACCTGAAATGACCTATTACCCCATTTCCTGAAGGGCTAGCTAAGTTATCCAGGGCGGGCTGCTACGTTAGCTGGTGGTTGGACTAAGCTGAATTGTAAGTTTATGCTACAATACATACCTGAGTCCCCCGACCCTGCTTCCATAGTTTCATTTGATCGGTTGCTTTCTCTCTGTTGTCTGCCATCTTCTTGAACGATTTGCAGAGGTCGAGAAATACAAGCTTAGTCAGTGCAGTCTATCTCTTTGCGTCTTCTGTGTCTACTGTACTTCAGCACCAATAGGGGACCACCCCTTCTTCCTACCCCCGACTCCCATTGGCTGCTCGGATATGGACTTGACCTACTTCTAGAGACCTGGAAAAAATGCAAGTTCACACAATGCCCAGTCCACAAGGAAAACAGCCTCCCCCTGTTAGATAACAAACACTCTGCAAAACCTTACTGAACATATATTTTTTTAATTATTTAAACAATTATTTCGACACATTTTCTTTTTCATATTCTGGGTGGCATACAAGGTGTAAACACTGACATGCAGTTTAAAATGTCTTCATATCTCAAACTCACAAAACATGAGAATACTGTAAATGAAAATATTGCTTCATTAATGATTTGGCACATGGATAAATTTAGCTAAGCACACTTGTAAAATGTACTGTACATCAATGGTTGGCCTTTGTGAAAGCAAACATCACTAAAAAATCATGGATATCAAGTGCAGCATAGCTTAAGGTTCCCCGAACCCCTGATAAATTGATGTTTAGGGATGCATGTGGGTCACAAATGAATGTATTAGTAATAATGCAGGCCTACCATATACTATTTGGAATAAAGTATCACATGAAACAGAGAATTACAATAAGGCCAGCCTTTTGTTAATAAGGGCTGTGTGTGTCAGTTCAATGCAACAGCTAATCATTAGTTTACATTCAGTAGTGTGAAGAGATAGTTATTGCCTAACTACTGTGTAATGTCAGATGTAATGTCAGGAGATAAACAATAGCCATTAATAATGTTAAATAAATAAACAAACAAACACTGAAATAATAGAAGCATAGTGTGAGACTGATGGTTTCATCCATCTATTCTATTTTGGTGTGGTTCCATCGAAGTTGATTTGACAGTCACAGGAAATCAATGTCATAGATAAAGTGTCAACTAGCCTGATTCATAAGTGCTACAATAGTATGAACTGAACAGCTACATATGACTGTCTAAAAGGGCACATGATGAAGTCTTTCTCACATGAACACCACCCAAATGCATGTTAAAGGAATAGTTCACCTCTTTATGAAAACTGGTTATTCACCCTCTTACCTGAAGGTAGATATGTGGGTAAGAGCATTTTGGTCTCAGTGCATGTGTTGTCCTAGTCTGGCAACCCCAATTTTACTTTTAGCTTAGCATAAGCACTGGAAAGTAAATTTGCCAGAGTTGCTATCTGGCAACATTACATTCCAGCGCCTATGCTAAGCTAAAGCTAAAGAATGGGGAAAATTGGGGATGCCATAATAGGAAAATGCAAGCACTGAGACCAAAATGCTTTTACCCTCATATATAACTCCAAGTAAGGGGGTGAATAACCAATTTTCATTTAGAGGTGAACTATTCCTTTAAGCGTAGTGTTTTTCTTTGTGTTCGGTATAGGTGAAACTCTGCAGATGACCAAAAGCATAATAATAATAATACTGAATAAAAAGAAAATGAAGAAATGCGATATAAATACAGAAAATATTACATTACATTACATTACACTGTACTGGCCATTTGAAACCGTATCTGAGAACAGACATTTCAATGTGATGTAGCAGCTACTGTGGTTAGTTTAATACTACATACAAATATTTCACAACTGGCATTTTTACACCTGCTTAAGTTAGATTAGGCCACCCTGTCACAACAATAACAAATGATTTTACCTGGATTTACAGAACCTGGATAATATATTCTTTTTTTCCAAAAGCACAACACATGTGACCAACCAAAAACATCTACTGTCTGTCCCTTTAGCTCATGAAGGAATCCACTGGTTCATCTAAAACCAAATCCTCAACCTATACAGTGTACTGTAGAAAGGTCTGCTTGTGCAAAAGGCAGGGGCCTCTTGAGAGACAGAGAGAGAGGAAAAATAAAACTTTTCTTTTTTTTTTGATTCCTTCACTAAAGTCATTCATTTTGCCAACATGTCAGTGGGACTGAGTTAGGCTGCAGCAGGTTGGTGGTTGAAGTTTGGGGTTAGGTCCTCCGGATCGGGTGCCACATGGACACCGGTTTCCGCAAAGTGGCCAGCATCTGGTTCCAATGTGTGATGCCCATGCCTCCAGTCTCCGGGCCGAGGATGACATGACCCACGTTCTCGCCTCGCCCATCATCTGTGCACTCGGCCACAGTCACCCTCACAGACAGATCCTGAATGACAACAGAACAGCCATTTAGATTTCAGCTTGAGTTTTACACACCATACATAATGCATGGGGAATATCTGTCATTGGAACATTTCCCTGATGTTCGTTACCTGCAGTACAATGGCAGGCACAGAGAATATCATGGCTTCGTTGAAAATTGGATTTGTGTCGTCCCTCTTTATTGAAGTTTTCTTTTTGCTGATCTTCCTGCCTTCTTGAAGGAGGTACACCTTCACAAAAGGGTCTATCGAAGAATCAAGGAAATTATGTATCAGTTTCATAATATGGACTAAGACAATTTATAACCAGACATAGGCCTATTCATGAGTGACAGTGTCTGTTTAACAAAGCAGTTTTCTCCGTTTTTCTTGCGCCAACATGAATATTTGGGCTCATGTTCTACAATTACAGAGCAAACCATTTAAAGGAATTATCCAGAGTGAATAAAAATTTTGTGTCGGCACAACAAAGAAAAATGACTCGTCCTGTTCTGCACGATAGTGTCACTGTCGTTCCATTAGGCCCGGTACACTCTTAATCATATACACTTTTTCATTTTTGCAGATATCTCACCATTGGAAGCATGTAAGATATATGAATGTAAATGAATCGATCTTTTTCTTAAATTATCTGAGGTGCCGGAACTGCCATCCCCCCACTTAAACCCCTGCTTATATCATGGAAAATAACTGGTCAGCATGGGCCTAGATGTAGCATATCTATTTTATTAGTCTCATTTTTTCAAGTATGACATGACTATATCTGCTTGACCTTGGAGATAAATTGGAATATTTCTGTGTACGGGCACATGTATAATGTAATGTACACCTTATCTCCAAGGATGCACAATGTCAGTTGTCACCAGTAATCTTATTCTCTATGTCACTAAGACAACTGTTCTACGTGGTCAGGAGTCAGAAGGGTGCTGATTAAAGTCACTTGATAATTCACTCATAGTGTGGTTTAGAAGTGCACTGCCTGGAGGGCCACTTAAACTTTGACTATTTGCTTATCTAGCACATAGCCTTCATGATACCTAGAATAATTAGTGTTTCTCAAAGTCGAAGAAGCATGCTTGGAAGGCTGATTTTCTGAGTATTCCACGTCATTGTCTGTCGCCAAACACTGTTCCAGTGTCAAGCATACTTCTAAATTCTAACGAGGACAGAGTCCTTTGTTCATAGATCTTCCAAGGATGCACTGATGGAACCTCGTCTTTGAAATGTACGACTTCCAAGGTAGAACGCTAGCCTAAGAAGCATTCTCGACTTTGAGAAACAGTCATTGACATGGTTTTATTTCAGTTAGCCACAAAGGACCTGACACACACACACACACACACACACACACACACACACACACACACACACACACACACACATGATTTACATGTAGGCCGCCATACTGTACGTGGTCGTGACACCTTTTGGGCAGACTCAACATGTGTAATCGGCTACAACCGACCACGAACAACAGCCAAAATTGTGTGTGCACGTGTGTTAGGGTCATAAAAGTGGTTTTATTTGCATTGAGGGATGATTTTATTGGTTGATCTTACTGTTACCCCATGCCATTCGTGATATATGGTGAGGGATATGTAAAGCTGTGGGGCAATTTTTTATCAGGATGTATAGAAACCTGGATCCATGAAATAGCTGGATTTTGAAAATAAAAATCTGTCTGCCTTTATGGGAGTTTAACACAGGTTGTCAAATACTGTACTTAGTGACCCTATATTTTAAAGAAGAACATTGATTAATCAACATTAGCATGTGTACAAATACTGTTCTTCACTGTATATACAACAAAAAGTATTATTTACATAAATAACTCATATCTAAATTATTATAAACATGTCTATCAAAGTCAGTTGGATAACCACTCAAAGGCTCCTCACCTGCTGTAGTCTTGCCATTGGTCCAGACTAGGTTCTTAGCTTTAGCCACCACCACAGTGAGCCTCTCCGCTGTAGGCAAGTAGCTGAGTGACAGCAGAATTTCACCCACTGCATCAACAGCCTGCCGGGAATGAAGGACACAGCACAGTAGCACAATATATGAAACAGTGTTGTTATCTCACACATGCAGTTTGGGATGAGCCTAATGGAAAAAAACAATACAAAACTGGCAACTACTTTGTCCAACAGGTGGTGTTGATATGTTTACACACGCGCGCACACGCGCACACGCGCACACACACACACACACACACACACACACACACACACACACACACACACACACACACACACACACACACACACACACACACACACACACACAGTCTTGATCACACATTTTGAATGTTTTGATTGTAAATAGAGACAACGATGGGAGAACATCCAGAAGATGGATGCAAAAATGCATGTAAAAACTGTTTAAACAAAATAAGTTTTAACCTTTATTAGATCAGTGGCCTGATTTTTCTTCAAAATGTTCTCACTGGCTTGATTCATGTCCCCCATCCTGTCTTTACCAACAATTTCACTTCACCCTTCGCCACAGATTTTCAACTTACAAACTGTTGATTTCTAGTTTACAACAAACAATTGGGTGCCAAGCAACTGTAAATAATGCATCTCCGTGGGCAATGGAAGTCAATTAATTAGTGCCATTCCTTTGGGGAGTAGCAGGGCATCTTGATCGAGCTCCATTAATACTGTAAACACGCCCCAGTGGGGAATACACAAGGGAGCAGCTCATCAAAGACACAACTAAATACCAACCTCCTGTTTTTAGAGGCACAAAACACTCAACTACTGGAGGCTTTGAAATTATACATATAATATAAACACTGTCTTTGGTACTGTCAAAGCTTTCCTTTTTAACTTCAAATAGTATTTTTTATATAGTTATAGAAAATTATCACCTTTTGTATGGACTGGTTAATATCACAGAGATTTACAACAATATTCTGCAAATGATTCAAACATGATATCATCATATTCAGGTGTTCCTTTAAGGAGAAATCCAGTGTGAATCAGTCAATAGCCCTGTTGTTCCAGGTACCTGAATGCTGAATGAGAAGATTTGATGCTACATAGATCGAATAACAGACCAATTACTAATGCTGGCTGAATGGGGAATAATGAAATGAAATTGAAATTAAGTTGTTATGCCCCATTCACTTAGTGTTAGTTGCCAATTCACTGCTTGGTCTATGTTGTATCAAATTTTCTTATTATTTTTGTTACCTACAGTGCAGCACTTGATGAGTTTGAACAACAGGGCTATGGATTGATTTCCACTGGATCTCACTGAAACTCTCCTTTAATAAAGAGTTTAGCGTATGGCCAAGGTCACCTTGTTCATGTCCTGCAGATAGAGCCAGGCGTTGAAAGGTCGGATAGAGAGGTCAAGGTCAGACAGTTTCAGTTCGGCCACCCCAGCCACAATGTTCCTCTCGTCGGCATCGATGCCAAAGGCGGAGAAGCGCAGGCTGTACTCGTCCAACGCAGCTGCCGCCAACGGTACGGAGAGATGATCATCAAACATGACTGTGAAGGCATTGGTCTTGACCTGAGATGGAACAGATTGAGTAATCGTGAGTATGGAGGCAGTTTTTTGAAATAACACAGTTGTGTGACCAGCTACAATGAAAAGAATTATTATTATTTTCATTATTATCATTTCAATACAGTTCATTTCATTATTTCATAACAGTTTATTTCATGTCAGTATCAAATTTAAACCTAATGCTACAGTAAATTGACTCAAATGATCGATTCTAGTGAATAAAAGCTTCTCAAATACATCACATTTCTTTTTATTCTCAAAATAATTATATGAACATTCAGAACTTGGATAAAATGAGAAATGTGCCATTATGTTAACACTTCTCATCAGTCTCTGCCTCAGTCACAGTCATGAACATGCTCTCACTAAAAATACTAGAAATAATGTAGAAAAATCAATGCCCTTAATTTTGCATTGGCCCTTGGCCCTTTTTTCAGCATATGGCCTGCAAGCAAAAAAGTGTCTCTACTCCACTGTTCAGTGATATCCTAATTGAAGATGTTGTACCTCTGGTTAAAAGCTTGACTCAATCTAATTTACTGAACGACAGATTGCTACATTATGCTTCTCATACGCATGGCTCATTTCTGTCGACTTTCATTTCTAGCCATTTCTGCAGCCTCCCGTAGAACATTAGGCTCTGGGGCTACCCTCTGTTCCGAACCGTTGCCAATCAGTTGCAACAGGGCACTGGAAGTGTATAATTAT
Source organism: Sardinella longiceps (assembly GCA_027497455.2). Lineage (NCBI taxonomy): Eukaryota > Metazoa > Chordata > Actinopteri > Clupeiformes > Clupeidae > Sardinella > Sardinella longiceps. Next base: position 30,509,390 of record JAODXP020000017.1, on the reverse strand, counting down.
CCAGAGGGAGAGCTCCGTGGTGATGTGGGAGAATACCAAGAGCGAGCACAGGCTGGACGTGAGAGAAGTCGGGCGGAACAGCTCCTTCCCCTGTGGATTGACTGACTCGCCTGTGCTTTGGGGGGGGTGTGCAGACTGTGTGTGGGAGTGAGTTAGTGAGTGTGTGAGTGGGGAGGTGTGTGTGTGTGTGTGTGTGTGAAGGGGGAAGAAACAGAGGGGGGTAGCAGAGCTGAGCTCAGCAATTTCCCTGGCTCCCCTAGCATCCCCCTGGCGCAAGGGAGAAAAAAGGCAGTCCGTCCGGTAGCCCATGCACCATTATTACCCTGCTTGTACAACATTGATGCAGCCCCCACGTCCTGGTCATTATCATGACGTGTGTGACAGGCGCCCTGTCGGATGTGGCATTGTGTGTGAATAATGCAGTGTGGAACTGCACAGCGGGATGCAGAATAGGGAGCGGAGACAGAGAGAGAGAGAGAGAGAGAGAGAGAGAGAGAGAGAGAGAGAGAGGAAGCACAAATCGAGCAATAAATAGGGAGGCAATGAAAGTGTGTGAGGCACACTGAGAACAAAATGAGTAAAAAAATAATGACAGACATGATGAAAGAGAGAGACGGAGGAAGGGGGGAGGAAGGAGAGCGAGAGAGCCAGCCCAGAACTAAAGAAATACTTGTACACAACACAGACCCAAGGCCACTGTAAAAGCTTTTCTCTCTCTTGTCTCTGCTGTAGAGCAGCTGCTGCTTGTACTCACCTTGCTGACCCCCAGGTTGAGCTCCTCGGGCAGTAGAGTGACTCGGATGAAGCAGCCAGGGAAGTTCTCCTCCTCCTTCTCCAGCAGGTCTTTGCCCTGGTGCAGGTAGACGTGGAGGACGCTGCCGCGGCTGTCAAACTCCAGCGTCACCTCCAGCTGGCCTACTGTGAACTCGTGGCCGAAGTTGTTACCGATGGACGAGACGGAGCAGAGCGAGTCGGTGGAGAGCGAGCGCGGCAGCTGGGAGTTCGTGTCCAGGTCACGGTTCATCAGCATAAGCGATCCCAGGTCGCGAAGGCCGTCCGGCGTGTCACCCAGCTGCAGGCTGGTCTTGCGGCTCACGGACACCGACAGCGACGCAGACTCTCTGCGGTGGTTTGCCGCGGCCCTCTGCAAAACACAGACACACACACAAGAAACATACATTTTCACCTTATTCTGCAAAGCCTATTTTGACCCACTCCCTTCACTTTGTGTTAGAAATTCCTATATGGATGCAGACAAAGAGCACGCATACAGCTTTTTTTTTTACATACATTTTTCAGCCCTGAGTCCTCTGGATTGCACATATGATGCTACCGGTGATAGCACACTTGACTTTCGTCATCATATTAATGAGCACTGTGTGTGTGTGTGTGTGTGTGTGTGTATACTACCCATGATCGCACACTTGACATTTGTTGTCACGGTATCAATGAGTGCTGTGTGTGTGTGTGTGTGTGTGTGTGTGTGTGTGTGTGTGCGGACTACTCATTATACACTCCCTATCTACATTTATTTATCTCATTTGGCTTTGGCCATTATACTATAATAATGAGTGCTGATAAGAACTGGAAATCTGAACACAAAGTAAACAACAAATGTGGATACAGTAAGGTGCAACTTCCTTTTTATGCTCTACACTTTTATGATATCTGTTGAACACAAATACTGAGAGTGTGTAGCAGTCCACACTCTAGATATGACCCCAAAACAGTTCAATGCTCAATGCTAATTCACGTCAACATGTTCTGGGATTACATTTACATATACACATGTGCATTTAGCTGACACTTTTATCCAAAGCAACTTACAAAAAGAGGAATAACAATCAAGCTACAACACAATACAAGTAAATACCTACTGGGAGTGCCTTTTGCTAACAGAAAAGCAAGTGCAAGAGTTGGGTGGTGCAAGAGTGTGATTTCGTAAGTGCATCAGTGCATTTCGGGTAGTTGAAGCGACTAGGACGAGGCACTATTGAAAGAGCTAGGTCTTAAAGAGTTTCTTGAAAGTAGAGAGAGTGTCTGTTGTTCTAATAGTCTTGGGAAGGGTGTTCCACCAGTTTGGAATGATGGATGAGAAGAGCCTAGATTGACCTGTGCAGGGTGTTGGCCGTTCAAAACAGCGATCCTTGGTTAGCATATGGTTTAATGATGGCTTTAAGGTAGACTGGAGCAGTTCCATCCAGTAACCTGTAGGCCAACATTAGTCATTTGAATTTGATAGGAATAGAGGCATCCCGTGGCGCTCCATGAAAGCATCTCCTGAAGAAAATTGTCAATGTCAAAGTGAATGTTAAAGTGAATCTTTTGTCCTTACTGATCTTAAACCCTGAGCCTCCAAAGCCTTAACTGAAATGAGTCAACCAATCAGAACGATGATTCATGATAATTCAATATTAAAAAAAATGTTTCTCAACCTTTTGACGGGCCTCGGAGTAGGACGTGCCATATTTCTCCTGCAGGTAGCGGTAGTCAAAGTTGGGGTAGGGTGAGGGGGTGGGGAAGGTACCGGACTTCCACAGCTTCCACAGGTTGAGACCCACCACAGCAAGTAGGACCAGGAAGCCGGTTACGTAGATGCCCACCTCCCAGCCAGGAGGGTTACGAACCACTGCGAGAGAGAGAGAGAGAGAGAGAGAGAGAGAGAGAGAGAGAGAGAGAGAGAGAGAGAGAGAGAGAGAGAGAGAGAGAGAGAGAGAGAGAGAGAGAGAGTGCTGGCATCAACCTCTCACTCCCTCTGCTGTCCACAATCTGTTCACTCAGCAAAAGCCAGTGTGTGGTTATTCTGAGGTTATGTCAAACCCTCCTTCCTCGTGGGGAAGAAAGAGATCTTTTGTTTGCACTATATAGTAGAAGACACGGGCAATGTGAACTGTAAATAAAATAAAAGCAAATATGTGGCTTTTCCATAAATAGGCCAGCAACACATTGTTTTTAGCAGGGGATTTAAATGCCACCTCATCCTCTCTCATCTTAGTGAGTAACATCACAGGAAATAATAATAACAGAGGCCTGAAATGTCATCCCACCCCATTTGTTTATGCTGTAATTACAGCAGTCTGAGCAGAAATCACTGCAAACCAAATGGCACTGAAGGCTGCGGTGAGGACAGCAGTGTGTGGTGTGGGCAGGGGTCACTTACCGCTCACATGGTAGTCCGATATGTCCCGTCCCTGAGCTGAGGACATGGTGCAGATTCCTGCCTGGGCACAGCCAAGAGACGTACAACATACATTATAGACCACTGATCTCCCAAAGAATATAAGTTATTCTTTTGGAGATCAGTGTTATTGACAGCCATGTAAACGTTACTTGAACACTCGATTTTGTTCTCAAACTTCCACTACATAAGGTATAACGTTCTAGAAGGCAGTTATTCTACAACATTCTATTCCATTGTTTTCAATGCAACCCCGCACACCAGCGCTGAATTCTTCCACCGTCGATTTTAAATTACGATTGAAGTGTTTTTTGTCTGAGCCGTCCTTTGACATCCATTGTTGATTCCACAGGCTACTGTGCTAGGTTCGTTGCAAAATAATTGCATTCGAAAACGCTCTGCAATGCTGTCGGAACCGGCTTGCGGAGGCCTTGATGGAGTGCAGCCCGAGGCCTGTTGAGGATATTCCATGATAATGACCGCCTCTCAGAATGTTATCAAACTGAAAAAAAAAAAAACTTTTGGAAACAGTAATGACGCTAATAATCAATCTCGCAACAGTCCATACATAAAATCTAAGACGTATGAAATAAGACTAGACACGAGCTTGTGACATAGACTTGTGTCTTGTTAGCCTTGACCTGTCTTGCAGATGGAAGAAGAGTTCTGGTCACATTCTACCTCACACATTTAATTAGCAGCACATAATCCACATATGGCTCCTAGTTCCCCCAGCAACGCATCCTTTATGCTTCAGGAAACATCTGTGGGAGAGAGACACTCACTGTAGATTCCCCTCACTAGATTCATGTGTCTGTGCTTGTGAGTTTATTGGCTTATAGAGGAGTCTAGATATTTATTTTTTATTTATTTTGTAAATAGGGCAAAATGCTTTTTGATGTGTTTAATTGTCTCCTAGCATGAATAACTCCAAAGGAAAGAGTGCATTTCCCAGAGGAGGACAGGAAACAGAGGGACACAACACTGACAGCCTGTGCCGGGGAAGACTTGGCAGAAGCTTTCATAACATGCCGCTTCTAAATCTGTAATGTCTCCTTCTGACTAAGAGCAGCCACATAAGCAAGAGGGGGAAGAGAGAGAGAGAGAGAGAGAGAGAGAGAGAGAGAGAGAGAGAGAGAGATAGAGAACAGAGAGAGAGAGTCTTGAGTATGAGTCATACCCCCACCCAGTGGCCCGCTGCTGAGGCTGTGTGCATCTCCACACTGGTGCGAAGGCTCCGGGAGAAGGCAGCAGCAACGCTCCACTAATGATATGGAGGAAGCGGGGAAACAAACATCACACTATCAGAGAGAGCAGCCGAGGAAACGTGAGGTGGCCATATTAAATCGGCTGCTGCAGTGTGTGTGTGTGTGTGTGTGTGTGTGTGCGCATGACAGCAGTCCAGTGGCCATTAGGGAAGCCCTGGTGCCAAGTCGACAAGCTTACATTTGACAGCACTTCCCTTTATGGAACCCCCCCCAACACACACACACACACAGCATAATCCACCATCACCACCATCATGCATAATCACTCACTCACTCACACACACACACACACACACGCACGCACGCACGCACGCACACACACGCACACACACACACACACACACACACACACACACACACACCTTGTCTTTCTGTTTCTCCCTCAAATCCCTCACTCTTTAGCCAACCCATCCCTTTATGATGCCAAAAATACAACACCTGGAAAGGAACCTGCTATCTTCAACCACAGTCAGTCCCTCTCTCTCTCTCTCTCTCTCTCTCTCTCTCTCTCTCTCCTATTTTTTCGCAACACCTTTTCTCAGAACATTTAGCAGTTCTTAATGATTACCCAGAAAGCCACAGCAGTACCATGTGACCTATTCCAAAGGGAGTTGCAAATGTGCACACAGGCTGCTCTAAAGGTTCTCTCTATTTTTTATAAAGCTAGACCAGGGGAGGTTTGAAAAACAATGGAGATGCTATTTCCAAATCTTTGTCTGAGTCTGTGAGAAAGTTACTGTCATGTTGCTGCTGCTGCTGATGCTGCTGGGATATTTATGAGCATTCAGTGGGCTGAGGAAGATGACAGACATGGAATGCCATTCTTAGCAGACAGTCTGGTAAAAAACACTGTTAATAGGGATCTCTTAGCATTGTGATTGCTGGGCTGCAGAGATTTCCAGTCACTGAACCGCATCAATAAACAAATCTTGATTATTGCATCTGATTGGAAGAGTCCGCAGTCAATCATATTGTCCCCAGACGATTAGTTAACGCTTTATACTGTACATAAATTATAATGTTGATAAGTGAATCATTTGTAATTAACTGATTAATAGAGCATGATCAAAATGAATGATAGAATGCTATTGGCCCAATCTTGGTGAGGAGGAGGCACTGGCGGTGGGACCACAGTGTCTAAGCATTAAGCCAAGCCTGAGAGTAAACAGTAAACACAGGCTGAGTGGAGTGGGCAGGGAGGTGAGGAGACGGCCAAGCCGAGACAGAGGCTGTAGGGCACACAGGAGACACAAGTGGACGAGACAGATCTCAGCCGCTGCACACAATGTTCAGGAAGAGAGCAACCCACAGTTAATCTCCTCAAAACAGCAGCTACACAACAGCAACAGGGCGATGTCTGGCCTGATACACACTTTGTGTATAAAACTGAATTTTTTGAGCTATAGCTTTCATTGAATTCAGGGATTGCAAGTGGAATCAAATTACCGGTAAATTAAAATTCGTTTCACTGCCTTTAATTAAAATTTAAATTTCGCGTCCTGTTTGCTAACTCAACTCAAATTCAACTGAAATTCAGAAGTCGCTTAAAATTCACAACTGCTGACTGCACAGTCCTGTTGTAAAGGTGATTCCTTAAGCTGCTGTCAGTGGAAAGGTGATGCTGTATGTCTGGTGTGTTGGGAGAAGAGAGTCAGACATATTGACAGACAGAGATGAAGGAAGAAAGAGAGTGAAGAAGGGATGAATTTAACAACAGAACGCCAGAAAGAGAGGAGGGAAGGAGAGCAGCAGAACGAGGGGAAAAGCCCCAGCATGCCGTGCAGCAACGGCAGCCTCTGCCCAGGAAAAATGAAAATGTGTACTTCCCTTTATTGGTCCCTCTCGCTAAAGCACCAGTGATCAATAATAATGGGCATTGCAGCACGGCGGCGGCGGCGTGAGCGAGGGGCGAGCGAGGAGGGGAGAGAAAGCCGGAGTGGAGTGGAGCAGAGTGCGATCGAGGCCCATGTGCACAGTCAGCTTCTCCCCTCCAAGGAGCACGCCTCAGCAGGCCCTAATAAATCAACTTTGCTTTTAATCTCGCGCAATGAGTCATAATAAAATTAACTGCATCGTCGCCACATAGCAGGAGGGCTTTTATTTATTTATTTTTATTTTTTTTGCCTCGAGAAGCGCCAAGGACCGGTGGTGGCACCCTGCCGGGGACCCATCTGTGCCAGGCACCGCGTCCAGAGCAGAGCAGAGCAGAGCAAGAGCTGTTGGGCAGAGCTACAGCTAAAGCCAGTCAGAGAGAGAGACAGAGAGAGAGAGAGAGAGAGAGAGAGAGAGAGAGAGAGAGGCATAGACTGCTGCTGCTGCTGCACCATCCAGACCAGCAAGCAGGTGAGGGACAAGGAGGAGGATGGGAGAGCCAATGGATGGATGGAGCCAGGGGGTTAAGAAACAATCACTCAGACCACAGTCGGAGATAAGTGAGAGAGAGAGAGAGAGAGAGAGAGAGAGAGAGAGAGAGAGAGAGAGAGAGAGAGAGAGAGAGAAGATGGAATCTTTAAGTTGGGGGCCACCCACTCCATTCTGAATCACCAGGCCGATCAATCATACTTAAGCAGGGAAAAAAACAAAAAACATCTTCATCTCATCCCCGACTTGCCCTCTCTGCTTTGGTTTTGTCTCTAGTTTCTATTTTCACCAGATCCATCTTGGTAAAGAGCTGAAAACCAGCCTCAGGATTTGTTCCCCCGCTGCTAATTTATTTCACCGTGCTTTTCTCAGTCACTCAATCCATGTAAGTGCACCGTTACCTAAGGGAATAGGAGAGAGGAGACCTAGTCCTCTGGCTTTCTTAAGACACAGCCTTAGTCTTCTGATGTTCTCTGAGGCAGTGTGTGGGAATGAAATTAACACATTTAAGGGAGTAGCCTATTCCTGTAGGCCGAAATTGTGATCCGCATGGGACTTTGAGGCAGCTACTGTTGGACTGATTATATTTGGGAGCTTTGATGAGTTTGATGAGGAGCAGCAAAGAGGAATGGAAAATAATTGTCGGGGATTAAAAAGTTACCATGTCATTCTATAATATACTATACATGTCATAATCTACCATCTCAGACATGTCATCATTTTGATGGGCCTTTATAAAAAAATAGCCTAGGCCTATTGAAATAATTAGGCAAATTGATAAACTATAAAAAGTGCATCACAAAATGTTCTATTAATAAGGGAATCACTCTCCACCTCTCCTCCATGTAAGAAATGCATTTAATTGACTAATTTCATGAATTTATACCCAAGACAAATAACAAAACACAGAACATTTGTGGGTGTGTGGACTTAGGCCTACTGCACCTACAAAGTCTTGACACATTTAATTTGTCTGGTTACGTGGAAGTGTTCTGACGTAAGTACCACAGGAGTCCGCGAATCTCAGGTGGTTGTCATGGCGAGGGATCACCCACTGGAGATACCCTGATGGTGTCATGATGTTTTTTTCCCTGAAGCTATATAATACCATTGCCTACACTTTTGATGAACAAGAGTTAACTCCGGGGGTGGTGCTTTAAAGACTCACTTGCACGCGGCTAATTAACAAACCTAAAGTGAACCTCCAAGATTTCTCGTGAACATAATGGCTAGGGAATTCAAGAAAAATCCTACTTTGTCAAAATGTGTTGAGCTGGTTAATTGGATAAATTAAGATAGACTCAGGAACTTCAGTGCCATTTACTCAAATCACATTACAAACACTGGCTTTATTTGTATGGCCGCGCAAATCAATTTCCCTGTCGTTTGTTGCTTTGAGATTTGATGACTGTTGAATGTGATACGCTATTTTGCCATTTATAATCCAGAAACCTATGAAACAAGTATGGATGTACAATGCACAATACATGAACGGATGGCACATAGGCGGAATCACCACAATTCACCGTCAATACCAAACACAAACACGGTGCAGAACTAGGACTAGTGCCTGCATAACGCGACAAGAACACTTCAAATGTTCCGAGGATTCCTAGTTAAAAACACTCTGTAATTGAAACACAAACTGGTCATCCAAGACAGGTTATTTTTATTCTTACCTAAAAGGAGTTTTGTTTTGGTGCAGTGAGAAAGGGGGAAAACTCCACCAGTCTCCCTTCTTCAGCTCACTCGCCGCTATCCATGAAACGCACAGGCACTTCTCTACGCGGGAAATGATGGGCTACCCGTCCAGTGGATCTCTCTGCTGGAGCATAAAATCAATGGGGAATGCCTGTGTTGTGATCAGTCCATTTGCTATTTTGTGCACCGGGCGTTTCGGTTGCGTGTACAAGCTGCTACCTCCATTTAATGTGCATGAAATGCGAGGTCCTGTGGAGACCGCTGCTGAGAGCATCTCTCTTGGAGCGCTCCTCCCGACTGCAGAAGTCCCACCCCTGCAATGCAACTTCCAGCACTTGACCAGAATACGCCGAAGCGCTCACTACAAAGGCTTCCCCTAAATGTTATTTTCCTTATGCAATAGACTACAAACATTATTGTCTACTCACATTCGTAACGCACGCCATGACTCTTTCACTGGACGCGGAATCCCTGCAGAAGTAAGAACGGGCAAAGGTTCTTCGCCATAGCCTGTTCATCTGTCCCCAGAATGAGGCGTGAGCGGTCTTCTTTAGGCATTGCCTTCTCTGTGTGTCTGTGTGCAGGCTGGTATCCAAGCATGTATTTTAATTTGAGCAGTATTTATGCATAATAGGCCTACTCTGTTGACGACCTTGGTTGTTTGAGTGCTTTCCAGACGATTATCTTGTCTAGACATGCTAATAAGGTCACAACAGGTTTAATTTCTATTAAGCTTAAATGTAATAACTATTTCCCTTTCAGTACTATGCATTTTCTTGTATAGTTATTCCCTAACAAATGCAATCAGAAGTAGAAAGTTAAGTGCATAAGACTTAATAACCATTTGGCTTCATTACAATCAGGATGGAAAACAACAACAACAACAAAAAAAAAGCCCTATGCATGGATAGAGCATGCAAAACACCCTTTGTCCTCCCAGCTTTAAGTAGGGCCTACAAATACAGGTAAAGTCAGAATGTGATGAACCTGATCTATAATTGCTTCTTGATTTGTTGAATTGTTTCACAGGTTTTCTGCCTCCATTGGATCAGGATTATGAGCCTGTTTTTGATTGGTTCCCTAACTCAGGCAAAGGGAAAGAAGTGCAAATAGGCCTAGTGGCAAAACTATGGAAGCCCATTCCTGCCACATACAAAAAAAAGATAAGATAATGATAATGCATCTTGCAATGCTGAGATAGTATGGCACATAGGCTGGGGCAATGGTGGCACAGGTGGTACAATACTGTAGGTGCCGTTCTGACAGTTGCAGGTTCAAGTCCCGCTCTGCCTGACCCCATTGAAGTGTCCTTGAACAAGATACCTAACCCCAAATCTGCTCAAAGCGTTACCGACGAGTTGGCAGAGTCGTAGAGCGTCTACCTCTCGATCGCAAGAGTTCGTCTCAAGGTTGTACCAAAGACCATTATACAAATGGTACCTACTGCCTCTAGCCTGGTGCTGGGATATCTAGATGGAGTAGGTAAAGTTAACACATGGTACTACAAGAACATTAAGCCCCCAATGTAGTATACTGCCCTGTGCGGCCATGGGGCCTCGGGTTAAGGAAACAGAGATGGGCAGGCACCACCTGATGTTTCACACATGGACATGGGCACATTAACTTTACTTAATCTCAGAGTTGTGAGATTCTATACTATCTAGGAATTCTGATTTGGTAATTCAGTCTCAGTAGGCTTATCTTACTATCCCGAAGTAGACCTACTATCTCACAATTCTGATGTAGGCCTAGTATCTCAGAAATCTGATAGTATCTGGATTTTTTTGTCCTATGTGGTGGAAATGGGCTTCAAATCAAATCCCTCACAGATCAGGATGGGTTTTCCCAGGCTAAACACATGCCATAACCCAGCCAGTGAGCTTTGGTTGATGACCTTTGTCTTTAAGCAGAAGGACTATGCAGAACATGTTCTGTTGCCAGTGAATTTTTAACACAAAATGTTGTACTGAGCAATTATTATAGCCTACTTTGGTTTATTCACATAAACTTTGTGTACTGTATAGGGTCATGAAAACACAAATTTAAGTATTTCAGAAAATTAGAGACAAATAAATTGTTACGTAACAGCAGTGTGATAAACAAAAAAGGATATGTGTACTAGGACCCGCTGGATTTCTATTGACTTGTTATGACTAATTTAAAACATTATGATTGAATGGAGAAAGGTTTACATGCTCAGCTCTTCCCCCCAAAAATATTATTGATCTGTTACCTTGGCATTGCACAAGTGTTATGCAACCATGCAATAGCCTAACTCTTGTGATTCTGTTGGAATTATGAAAGCAGTGGAAAATGTGTCATAATATGGAATATGTTCATTTAGTTTAGAAATAGTGATGTTAGGAAGCAATATTATATTAATGATCTAATATTATATTAGAGAGGGTTAAAACAGAGCAGTATTCCATGATCTTTGGCAATATCTCAGACTCAGTGTGCATCAAAGATTCTAGAGCATAGAACGTTCCGGAATCTTTGGTGTGCATCTGTGTCCACCACACATATTACCGGTACTGAATTGTTGCTGTATCAGATTGCCTCTAATGTGCAATTGGGTAAATAACAGTAATTATTAAGTAAGTCATGACAGTGGGAAATGTAATAGGAAAATCACAGAGGAAAAAAACCTTTTCACAAAAGTTTTTCAAAAATGACCATGTAAACACAAAATGACTACAGAGAACAAGAATATAAATGGTCAAGATGCAATCTCAATGATTAGGAGCGAGTAAATATTCTTTTGCCTTTTGGACACAAAGCTGCTTACTGCAATTACGCAATTAAGACAGCCTCACTTGGCGCTACGCGACTGTTAAGTCAGCAACACTGCTCTGGATGCCTGTCAGCATCGGAATACACTCATTTACAATAAACACAAGGCCCATTCCAAGCTCTTTACACTGTCTGACACACTGATCAATTTTGTAAATGTAGTCAGGGATTTAGGCCTTTCCAGCTGAGAGCCTCGATTTCCCTGAAATCACCAGAACAGGCTGTTCTCCCTGTTGGGGAGCTGAGCTGTTCTGTTCCACTCTCTCTGCCCAATGAAACACACTGTCTCCACCATGTGGCCATGTCTGTGAATAGACTTTGTGCTCTAGAATGCTACGGCCCTTCTCTGAAGTCTTTGCGTGTGATGGGATTGGGGATAGGGAGGCTCTATGAGAGATAGCTACAAAAGTGCAATTGACTTTAGCATTATTTGTTTTTGGTTGTTTCTTTTGTCTTATACTACATGGTCTCCTAAGGTAAGGGTTTAATAGAAGGCCTACTCTATATTATAAACAGTTTTTTGAGGACTGTCACTCAACATTTTAACAAGATGACAAAGTTTTGCTGAGGACAAAATATCACCAAAAATCTCTGGAAATGTAAAACATTGGGAAGGACTTCTCTGAAGTCAGTACCTCCAACCAGGATGAGACAAAAACATACAAATATAAAACTTTGCAAGCATCATTACCAGTATATATATGAAACAAGACAGAAGAGAAGACAGACCAAATGACAGAGTGTATAAAAACATATATTCACTGTTTATTTAATGTTGGTTAACTTGATGGACAATGTTTGACCGTGAGCCACGCAATATACACATATAGAAAGGCATGAAAGCTCTTTTGTAGGTTCAGTGGCAATGAAAATATACTGATAAAACAGACATACAGACTGTACCCACTGCCCACAGCACTACTGTACGCATACAGCTTCAAATGTGAAAATGGACTTGACAGAACCGAAGATACTGTATTCCTCCCTGTTCCTCATTGAGTGGTTCCACACACTGACTGATGGAACCAGGAGCAGAAGAATAGAGAGCCACACACAAGCCAAACCAGCACCCCATCTAAAAGGAACACAAAGAACCGCTCCTTAAATGTACACAGTGCAATCCTGTCTCCAGTGCACAATAGGATGGTGGTGGCCATTTTCTGTCACATGGTGATCATTATCTAGTGCTACTGGCTGGATAAAAGTAAAGGGTTTTTTGTTCTGGAGAGGGAGAAAGGAACACACTAGATGCTTATGCATTAATGCACATTGTTCGTGCACCATTCTCCCTTGCACAGAGGTGCTATCGACAAGATGCTATACGATAACACTTCAACAATGGTGTTGATTACAACAGCTTCAAATAGACTTTTTGATCACTCTCTCGTCTCTCTGACACAAGGACAGCCACCAGTGTGTGTGTGTGTGTGTGTGTGTGTGTGTGTGTGTGTGTGTGTGTGCGCGCGCACACTAAGGGGTAAGGATGCTATATGGAAGCACAGAGAATGGAGTTGCAGCAATGAAGAAAGGCAATGATGTGTACTGTATGTGCCGTTTAGCGTTTTCCAAATGCTTGGGTTTTGCAGATAAATGTGGTAATACAAGTGTAAACCTCTGTAGCCGATGCTTAATGGGACCAATTAGAAAAAGACTAAATACCAAATGTAAGGGTTCTATGCTAATGAACAAACTGACAAAAATGAGCTAGCGTTATGCATGAATGCTTTTTTTGCTGATAACCGGCCACAGACTCCATAGAACATACTATAGTACAACTTTCTGAAAATCCCAAATTATGGTACAGAAGTACAGTGATTAAACAGAATTCTAATGAAGTAACTTGGGAGTTATTCCTCTGCCCTCTTTGAAGCAGGCTTGTATATTCATTGTTTAAACTGTTGTAAAATACGGTATCTGCACAAAAAGGTAAATAATTGACTTGAAATCTAATATAGACTTTGGAGGCAATGAAAGACTTCATTGTAAATTCATTTCCTGTGTGTCTGGGGGGAGATGGAAACGATCCTGAATGGCTGATAAATATGCTGCTACCACGCAGGAGCGAAAATCCCCCGTTTTACTGCCATTGATTCAGGCTGCCATTACTGCAGCTAAGACAGAGGGCCTTTTCCCAGGTCGACTCATCAGTCTGATTTGCACACCGCAGCTTTAGTGAGTGTGTGTGTGTGTGTGTGTGTGTGTGTGTGTGTGTGTGTGTGTGTGTGTGTGTGTGTGTGTGTGTGTGTGTGTGTGTGTGTGTGTGTGTGTGTGTGTGTGTGTGTGTGTGTGTGTGTGTGTGTGTCCGTGCATGCGTTTAGTGCAGGACTGACAGGCTGTTTGCCATTGCTCTGTTGACCTATAGCTGATCTCTGTGGTTAAGCTGGGAGGCTGCAGGGTTGGGCTGTGGTCCTGTGCTGTATGGCGGGAGGTGCTGGGGTCGTTGGTGGGTGTAGTTGGCTAAGATCGAGCAAGGTTGGTTTAAGGCAGTGGTCACTCTCTTTGATTTTCTATTGATCTGGGGCTCTCTGAGAGTAGTGGTTCTGTACACTGGTTTAAAAATCAAAAGAAGCCGGAGGGAGAAACAGGCGGCGGTTTTAAATGAAGGGAGGGATCCTTTTGGCTGAAAGGTTGCCAGTCGCTCCACTGCAATGTCCAATCACGCAAACATTCCATGTGCTACTGGACTGACATAATAAAACACGGGGGCCAGCTCATCTAACTTCCCCCCTTTTAGGCTAACACACATCTCTCAAACACTTGACTTTCTCACTCCATCTAGGAGTGGGACAGTTTTCTACTGAATGTGCAAACTTTTGTCACTCGTAATCATGATAAAGGAAAAAAAAAACATATTTATATATATTTATAATAGACAATATAGAAATGAAATAAAAAAAGAAAAACAAAACAAAACAAATGTGTGCAGTCCCTGATACAAACATCCAAAGTCTTTCCCCTTCAACATGCACACGTACACAACACATACATCCACTGCAACAATCTGCAAATATCAAAGATCTGGCTTTGCTTTGGGCACACTATACATCATAGCATGATTCACGTGAGGAAGTATGACCTGGAGCAAGATGTTCTTATTGTTACTTATGTGCCAAACTTACAAAAAAAAAAAGAAAAAAAAAGAAAATGAGTTATAACTTACAATGTTGCATATAATGATATCAAGTACATAAAATATGTTTAAATACTGTCAGTTCCATGTCATTTGAACAGCAATTGCACAGGTATCCTTTAGTAGAGTTTTTGTGTTATCCACCCAAAGCTACGTGTGAAAAGCTTACTCATTTAGGCTGCTATTCTCCCAGGTGCTTAAGTCAAAAAGTGCTCATCTCCATGCATTTCAGCCTGCCCTGTACTAAGCACTTTTCTGGACTTCAGCACCTTGGAGAATACCAGCCAACAAGCCTGACTTGTGGCTTCACTCATGAGTAACTTGTATAGCACAAGTGCTGTCATCTGTTCCTCTAAGCCAATCAGCTCACTACCGACTGGAACCAGGGCTGACTGATTGACTGACTGCCTGTTTAACTGCCTGACAGGTAGGAGGCAATATTGAGGCATTTGATCTTCCCATTTATTGTAGATTTGCTATGCAATGTTGACTGTGTACTGTAAGGCCACTTGGATCTACAAAAATACTTTCAAACAACCTTATTATTTACTACCCTAGCCATGACTGGATGGCACCAATGCATGAATGAGAAAGTGACAAAACAACCTCAATCCTGCAAATCTTTGGCTTGCCTTTCCCACCCTCTGTCATCATCGCCCACATTTGCATAAAACATTACTCAGCGATAGAAAAATATTATGGGATTTAGATTGGGTGACTTTGGGATACACGGCCTGAACATCATCCCCCAATGATGTGCAATCCATATACATTTTCCATTCAAGTTTCCCTATTATCACTGTGTGTGTGTGTGTGTGTGTGTGTGTGTGTGTGTGTGGTCTGGGTGTGAGTTCACGCCTACTGGAGTTGAAACTAAGCAGGGCAGACGTGCATTAAGTGCTCAAGAGGAGCACAAGAGGACAGGGTCTCCTGACTGGGGGGGTGCCTCCTGTCTGTGCCAGCTTGACACCACCCCCTTTTTTTCCTGCTCTCCTCCTCTCTCTCTCTCCTCTCTTTTTCCCTTTTTCTATTAATATTCTCTCCACACATCCCAACTGTGAAAGCCTGAAACCCAGACTTAAGACATTTTGTCCTGTGGCAGCCTCTGAGGACCAGAGAGGATGAGCGCATGTTTGTGTGTGTGTGTGAGACTGCATGTGTTTGTGTGTGTCAGTGTGTGTGTGTGTGTGTGTGTGTGTGTGTGTGTGTGGTGGTGGTGGTGGGGGGGGGGGGGGGCATAGGGACAGTCAAGCCCAGTCAGAACAACTCTGTCCCATCTGTACTGCCACTTCACTGGCTAATACTCAGCAATGGTTCTCTGACCAACACACCTGTGTGTGTGAGCCCTTCCCCAATGAGTCTGACTCACACAAACCTAATCAACATGCAATGGAAAAACACCAGCCATCTCTCTCCACTTGTCCGACTCAGCTTGTGGGGTTAGGGCGATAATGGGCAACTTCCTGTGTAGAGGCTTGATTTTGCAAAGCGTTTAGTGAGTGACCATGATGATGATGATGATGATGATGATGAAGTGGTTTGACTGCAGTCAAAAAAAAAAAAAGCCCAGGTGAATTGGCTACTGATACCAGACCAGCGCATTCACACGTACCTACTATATACCCGCCGATTCTGCTGACCTTAAAGACATCCAATGCCTTTTTTTCTATTATCTCCTTTCTTCATCTCTCTTCCCTCACTGTTGTCTCTCTGGACTTGATGGTTTGTCTTTTCCAGTTGCTTATCTATTCTGACTGAGGTTGTTTGGAACAAACGCACTGGTAGATGTCCAGAAGCAGCTACATCCCTCACGAAGCACAGAGTATGGACTAGGTTTATATCAAAAAGATACATGGATTATTCAGCAATGATATTAAACTTTTACGTTAGGTTTTTTTTTCTTTTTTTTCCCTCAACTCTTGCGGCACTTCTGTCAAAGAAGTGCTTGTGTCTGGTAAGAAAGTTCTGATATGCTTTTTTTTTTTCTTTGAGTGTCAGTTTGTTTCTCTCTCAACATAACAGTTCATCAAACCCTCTCAAAGCCTCATAACCAGATCTTACTGGATACCAGGACAAAACAAAACAAACAAACAAACAAACAACCAAGCCAAAAAACCAAAACAAAATCCAAAAGCACAACCGTAACAGGTGTAGTTAAAATGCATGTGGAGTGAGTACAGCGCATTGTAAGAATCAGCCACAACGAAAGCTGATGGACTTGTCCAGTTCTCCGAGCGGCAAGAGTCTGGTTGTGTAGCCGTGTGGGGGTGCGGAGGAACACATCGTAACACCAGCGCGGAGGGGCGGGGCGGGACGGGGGGGAGACAGCAGGCCAGCTGTGCGCCCTCTCTAGGAGGGGGCGTTGCCACGGCGACTAGCGCTAAGTGGTAAGGGGTCGGTCCACAGGCGGTCCAGAAGCCACGCCAGACACGAGGGGGCGAGGGGTTGGGGGTGGGCGACTCAGACATGGAGTGCCTGCAGGGCCTGCTGCTGCTGCTGCAGGATACGCACAACGCGGCCGAGCGACTCCGGCGAGGAGAAGGCCAGGTACTGGCAGCAGAGCCAGTCCTCCAGGCTGACGCCGCACACTGTGTCCAGCGAGCGCTCGGCGAACTTGATCATCATCAGCGTCCGCTTGAGGTCCAGCCAGTTCTGCAGCGTGGCCTGCCGGTGGCCGGGGCCAGGGGAGGCGCTGAGTGCCTGGAAGAGGTCCTCTCTCGGCCCCCAGAGGAGGCACTGCAGGCAGGCGCGCGCCTCTGCCATCTGGATGCGCTCCGAGGGGTTAGCGTTGAGCAGCAGCGCAGCCAGGTGCTGGAGGCCCTGCGAGTAGAGCGAGCGGACAGGCAGCGGCGGCAGGTCGGCCGACGTGTACTCCCGCTCCTTCAGCTCAGGCGACTCCTCGAAGGGGTTGGCGCGGTGGAGCATCTCGTAGATGAGGATGCCCGTCTGGAACTCGTCACACTTGCGATACTGTGTGGCCGTGACGATCTCGGGCGCCAGTCTCGAGTGGTCACGCAGGGCATCGGCAGCCATGGATGCAGCAGTCGCCGCCGCCTGGTGTTGGGCCAACGCCGCGCCCTTTTGCTTCGCCTGCGCAAAGTTGCTGATGATGAGGCGAGCGGGGCAGGCGTTGGCCAGGGCCGCTGTGCCCGTTCCCGTGCCGGCGAAGGCGTTGTTGTTGTTGTTGGGTTCTCCGTTGGGCACGTCCAGGTTCCAGGGATTGCCAGGTTGGCAGTGGACGAGCAGCAGGTTTTCCAGGCGCAGGTCGCAGTGCGTGACGTGGAAGGGCTTCATGTGCTCCAGGCCTGAGCACAGCTGCAGCAGCAGCAGGCACACCTGACGCTCGTACAGGTCCGGGCTGTGCGTGTGACGCTCGCGGCCCTCCCGCACAAAGTCCGCCACCGTCTGGAAGGGCACCTCGCGGGTGATCACCACCACCCGACTGCGTAGCTTCCCAGAAGCCCCAGCGGCGGTGACGGCAGCGGTAGCCTTGACCCCTTGCCCGTTTTGTGCAACTGCGTCGGGCGTTTCAGACGAATCTTTGCTTTTTGCGCTTCTTGCCTTCTTTTCTGCCAACTCTCTCCTCCTCTCCCTCTCTAGGCTGTTCTCTTCTTTGAGTGCCTCCTTCTTTTTCTTCTCCTTCTCCTCCTCTTCGCCCTCTTCTCCTTCGCTCTCATCTCCCTCCTCT
>JAODXP020000017.1:30453771-30486271 GCA_027497455.2 Sardinella longiceps | reverse complement strand
AGCGTCTTCCAATGAAACATCTTTGAAATGGAAACGCTCAGATAAAAAATATCAAAGGAGCAGCTAAATAAGCTGGCAAGTCAGATATGAAGAATCCTGTTTCATGAGCTGATAGCACTTAACATGGTCCACTTAAGCCGCCCTGGGTCCTCCAAAGACAGCCTAATCTCCACCTCTCTCCAGATGGGCTTCGGCCACTAAGACTCTTAGGACCACGATGTTATTTTTCATCATGGGAACGACAGATCAAAGTGATGAATGCCAGATGATGTTGTTTAAGTTCCCTGACCAACAGACATGGCTGTTTACTGTCAATCTTTTTTTATAATCTTGGTTTGGTTTCAAGGTGGGGCCTGCAAGCTTGCCAGTTTTTGACATCTATTCCCTCATCCTATTCCTATATGAAGTGTTCACTATTTTAGTTTATAGCAGGTAATGACACCTTTGTGGAATTGTTTTCCTATGCTTCAAATCTGTGCTAATAAATACCTTCAAAAGTGCTGCTGATCAGTGAAGAGGACCAACAAAAGGATTACTTGTTTGATCTGGTTGCATGGTCTTACACAGACATTACATCTTACACATGTATCATTCAAGTATGTGTCAACACACACACAAAGACACACAAACATACACATACACACACACACACACACACACACACACACACACACACACACACACACACACACACACACACACAAACCCCGCCCCAAAAACAGAAGCATACTCTCCCACATGCAAAGAAAGTGAAAATACACACTCATATATGAACTAAAAATGTAAACTTCCGAATAAGTTTACCTGAACCGAATAATTTTTACCTAAACATGCTCATAGACAAACAATAATCCTGATGTCCAAAGATGCATACAGATCAAGTCCTAGAGCAGTGCCTTACTTAAAATACCATTAATTATTGATTCCTCACTGGCTAGGCCACCAAGCTTTATGTTAATCAGAAACCAGCCATAAGCAGAATACTGCACCACGGGCCATTAAAACACAATGAGCAATAGGGTCAGAGTGCCCCCTCCAACTGTCAATGAAACCAACTTTTTTGGAAATATACTGGCCAAGCTCAATGTGAATTTAAATGTTAAGAGTGCACATTTTGGGATGCCCATTGTTTTTTAATTACACTGAAATGCATGGATAGTCCTTGGGACAGAGGACACTGGGATGCTCAATGCACGTTAAATCACATCTACGGTATAGCCTAAGCTTTTAGAGAGTGTTCAGTTTTGGCTGTTTTGTCGGTTTTCCTCAAGGGTATAAGAAAATGCATCACCTGTCCCCATAGGGTCAATTGTAACTAACTCTTGAACAAAGGATTAGCCAAAGGTGCTTAAACAGGTTAAACAGCATAAACTACATCTTTTCTGAAAGCCTATGATCTCTACATGTGATTTACATGAATTGAGACATCCCAACTTCCTCCACCCCAGGGACTAGTACTCAATGACACTATTTGGCCTGCGGCCTACAATGACATGGCAAAAAGGTACAGCTGAAGTCTCTCCTAGACGCATTTTCTAAACTGACATTAACACTTTTCCCCCCCAAAACTTGAAATAATATCTGAATTGCCCTCCACACCGTAGTGGCCAGGCTGCCACTGTGAACAATAACAAGATGACTTGTCTGCTTGAGTACATTTTTTAAAGAGAGTCTTGCCAAAAAGGGCCCTTCTATTTAACAGGTCCTTGCTGTATGAGTCTGGTCATGTGTGGTGAGACTCTTCCCTAGACTGAGCCAAATAGATAGCTATTTAGCTTTCCTGCCATCTTCTCACACTTACTGGAAGGTGACACAGAGCAGCAGCTTGCTGCTACACTACACACACACACACACACACACACACACACACACACACACACACACACACACACACACACACACAGAGATCTGACTAATGAACACATCTCATACATTTACAGTTTTCTCTCAGTCTCTAGTACTGTCATGTATAGCTTGACACTGCTATCCAAATAACAACCCACCCTTAACAAACAACAAAAAGTGGTGTGATCGTCTGATGCATCAGTTCTGTATTCTGTACACTCCACCCAAAGTCTACTTCACCCAAAGTTTACTTCAAAAGCCAAGTTGGCTCAAATTAGTATAACCCCCAGGTCATACCGATCCCAGTTATATAGGTTGGTCATAAACCCCAAACAAGGATATGGCCTGGGGCTTCCAATTCAATGACAGGTTCCAAATGCTTCCCTCCCATCCACTCACAAACACAAACATGTGTACACACACACACACACACACACACACACACACACACACACCCCAGAAGTTCACACAGTTCTTTACTATGCCTGTGGAGAAGGGTTTAATATTTTTCCCGAAAATTACACCTATTTCTCACGCACACCCACACACCCACACACACACACAAACACACACACACCAGAAGTTCACACACCGCTGTACTATGCCTGTACAGAAGCACCCTGTCAGGAAGTGATGGGAAGAACATTATCATCAAGGTGATTTATGACACTTCAAGTGAAGTGAAGTGAAAACATTTTCTCAATCCCTCTCTCTCTCTTGTTTGTTTGTGTGTGTGTGTGTGTGTGTGTGTGTGTGTGTGTGTGTGTGTGTGTGTGTGTGTGTGTGTTTGTTGATTTGCTGGCAGTAATCTCAATGGATGGTCAGCAGCAGTGCTGTGCCAACTAAAGGGCCAATGGGAAAAAGTGTAAGGTCAGAGTCACATGGGCCAATCCTTTGACTGAATCCCTTCAATCTCTCTTAGATGCCCAGTAAGAATCCAAAAGCTGGCTAAACTCCTGTGCCACACACACACACACACACACACACACACACACACACACACACACACACACACACACACACACACACACACACCAACCCTGACAAGGTTGACTTCTACTTCAGCACACCCCACTCATCTGCATGAGTCCTTTCTTTTACATGACAGTTTTAAGACAGCAAGGAATGTAATGTAATGTCATCCTCTCAAAAGCTTATGATTTCAGCAGCACTACAATCAAAAGAGATATAAAGAAAAACTATGGCACTTTAAAAGTAGCGCAGAGACAGAAAGACAGAGAGAGAGAGAGAGAGAGAGAGAGAGAGAGAGAGAGAGAGAGAGAGAGAGAGAGAGAGAGAGAAAGAAAGGCAGCTACATTTGTACATGACAGAGCATGACAGATCAGTGTACCTTTGATCTCTCTCTGGTTCTCACAGGTGGAGCTCAGCAACAGGACAGGCAGGCAGAGAGGGAGAAAGTCAGAGCTTTGCACTCACCTCACCTTCCCAGCGCACTCATCTCCTATCAAAGCTCAGCAGGATTAACATATGCTAAGCCCTGATAGCACACTCCACTGACCTGAGGACAGCACTATCAACTGCTGACAGACACACACAGCAGGGCAGAGAGGGGAACAAGCAATGCATCTACAGATAACATGAAGAGAGGAGAGAGAGAGAGAGAGAGGAGAGAGAGAGAGAGAGAGAGAGAGAGAGAGAGAGAGAGAGAGAGAGAGAGAGAGAGAGAGACCCCTACCTCTATCGGTCTATGCCTCCTCCCTACAAAGTTCAGAGAAGAGTTAGCGGTGGCGGTGGCGGCGGCATCATCAGCGACATCCTAGCTGCTGAGCGTGCCCTGTGCAGCCGACTGTACTGTGCTAAGATATCCTGCTGCGCCACTCGCCAAGCAGCAGGAGAAAGCCCTGCTCTGCCTTCGCACTCTCACAGACCGACAGAGAGTGAGAGCAAGGGAGAGAGAGGGAGAGAGAGAGGGAGCGGGAGGGAGGGAGGGAGAGTGACAGAGAGAGAGAGAGAGGGAGAGAGAGAGAGGGAGAGAGAGAGGGGGAGGCAGGGAGGGAGTCATGCTCCCTCCTCCCCACTGACACTTCTCAAAGAGGAGGGGTGCTACTGCGTGTTTGTGTGTAGTATGTGTGTGTGTATTGTGTGTGTATTGTGTGTGTGTGTGTGTGTGTGTGTGTGTGTGTGTGTGTGTGTGTGTGTGTGTGATAAAGAAAATCAATAAAGTTCACTTTTCACTACTATGAAGGAAACGGTTTTGCTGTATGCCAGCACCAAATAATCAAACCTCCATCAGTGTATTCAGTGAAATCTTCCCAGCTCTGCCCAGCTGCAATAAAGATAAGAGTTGTAGTCGCTCAGGCGTGAGTATGAGTGCCAGCGTGAAACCGCAGATGAGAAGAGGAGAAAACTATGGTCTGTAGGGTCAGAGAGACTGAAGCTCTACAGCACATCCACTAGTCCACTAGTCTGTTGGTGTTATTGGTGACATTTAGGACACCTAGAGTAGTAGCTCTTCCTAATGCTGCTGCTGCTGTTTCTGCATTGCCTCTCCCTTTCATTAGTCTCCAGGAATCAGCACAACAGCAAATACCTCCAGAGACACACACACAAATGCTCACAAATGGTCCCACCAGCAAGATCAAAGCGCCACACATGGCTCTTGCACAGCAGAGGACACACACACACACACACACACACACTCACAAACAACACTCCCTGGCTACTCACAAAAGGCCCCACCAAGGGGCTTAACACACGTGTCATTAGGGAGCCCTGAGAAAAGCCCTTTTCCAGAAGCTTCTCAGGGTCTGGAGGATGCATCAGAGGGAGCCCTGTCATTTCCAGCACAGCCAGAGCCTACTCAACCATGGATCACAGAACACTGACCAACACAGAGCAATGTAATACGTTTCAATGGGAGCAAACATGAGTAATTCTAGTCTGCATAAGTGCATTATATCACAATATGAATCTTTTAACAATCTTATCATATCAGTGTATGAGAGCTGGACATTGGTCTGCATAAAGGAGGATTCCCCCCCTCTCTCCCTTGTGAACACAGAACACAGGACTTAACCAACATTTGGAACCCTCTCTGTCTCAACCTTACCTTACCCTACCCTACCCTAGCCGGAGTCTCTCTCTGGCTGGGACACTGGGCAGTGGGAGAGTGGACTTCCTCCTCCACACATAGCTGAGGCAGCGGCTAACGGCTTGAGCACAGAGAGCCCAACAGAGAGGGGTCAGATGGAGAACAATGCACAACGACCGCCATCACACGGGTCAGAGGACACAGCGAGGGGAAAAAACAAGGAGAGGGAGAGAGAGAGAGAGAGAGAGAGAGAGAGAGAGAGAGAGAGAGAGAGAGAGAGAGAGAGAGAGAGAGGGAGGGAGAGAGGGAAAGAAAGAGAAAGTGTGTGTGTGTGTGTGTGTGTGTGTGTGTGTGTGTGTGTGAGTGAGTGAGTGAGTGAGTGAGAGAGTGAGAGAGAATCAGTGGGGGTGATGAGGGGGCAGCCTATACAAGCTTGTACTGCATGTGCTGTTGGCTCACACAATGGCAGGCATGCATGGCCCCATATACTGTACAAATCTGATCTGCATGGCTATTGGACTGCTGGGGAAACTAATTGTACTCCTATACTGCATTGAGTGGCAAAGAAAACATAAACAAGCAGTAGAAAAAAGAATAACTGTATATGTATGAGACCAGGAAACAGCTCCTCCACTCTAGCAGTTCAAAGGAGGAACTCTAATGCTTTCAGCTTTCAAAGAGAGGAGCCCAGAGATGGGAAACATAATGAACACTGACACATTAGTGAGGGATGAGGGAATTCTACATGCTCTTTTCTGTCAGATAAAGAAGCATCGCTAAGCAGAGGCTTACTAAAAAACAGCATGAGAAAAAGAGAGATACAGAGAGAGAGAGAGAGAGAGAGAGAGAGAGAGAGAGAGAGAGAGAGAGAACGAAAGAGACAAAGAGAAAGAGAGAGAAAAATAAATCTCATATTAAGTCATTCACTTCCTTCCTTAAGACAATTAGCTGTCTAACCGAAAGGGCTGCCAAACTGCCAAAGAGTTTGTTGGTAGATAACTAGCATATTAAAGTTTCCAATTAAAACTCCTTATTTCCATCTCCACTGTAAAGAATATCATGCAAGTTTTAGCCCATCATGTGGAAACTTGGGCATTCATTAGGGAAGTATGGGGAGAGCTAGCTTCTCATGGCATGCCAACCCTCTCCCTAAATATGTCAGTTATGGAACAGCTCCCTAACTAGGTTAGGGCCACTCAAATCTGCCCTAAAAAAACAGAGACCTTCACACTCATTCACAACAAGGATTGCAACAAGTATGAACGCAATTCTTAATCACTTGCAGGCCTCCCTGTGACGCTGATTTTCTGCCTGAGTGGGCGTGGGTAAACAGTGTGACAGGATAATGTGTCTATGCCCACATACAGTATGGGTCAGGAGGGCAGGGCAGTTGGGGGATTAGGAAATAACTGATGAGCTGTTGATTAGAAGAAGTCCTGTTCTTGATACGTCGCTCCTTTTTTGCAGTGAATTCCATGAGTCAGCTGCAGATCATCACAACTGAACTCTGGACCTACAGTATGAGTCTGTTTGGGGTTTTATGGGTGAAACAAGATAAAACTCACTTATTGCTCAATTACATCAAGTCAAGCAATAATGAAACTGTACTAATTTACTTTACACTGACAATGGCCTACATGCTTGGAGCCCTTAAGAATGTCCCACCATTTACAGTAATTAGAAGTCACATTGGTAAACAATTGTGCCAAAATGAAGCTATAGCTCTGAGCTCTATAAATTAACCCTGAGCTGAGGAACATCCAGAGGTGTTATCAAGCTGTTCTCAATTAGGCTCACCTTGGATGGTAAACCTGTAAAACTACTGCACACTTTACCACTAATACTTACAATACGCCTCCTATCAATCTACCTCAAAAAATTAATGAAATTAATAGACTTTCCACCAGAAAGGAGAGAGCATCCTTAATGTTATCTGAAGAGCAGGTGAATTACCAAGTCACGCTGGTTTCTCTCCAATGTCACATGAAGGACACAAAGAGCATGAAACAGCATTATGATTTGTCCTGTAGCCATGGCAACCCATCCCTGATGACTCCCTGAACGGGAGCACTTAAGTTTTTGAAGAATGTGTCGGAGTCTTGGTTGCCACACAAGCCTCACAAGGGGGACAAAAGCTACTGATCCACGTTTGAATTCATACTGTACTGTTCTCTACAGTGCCTTGGTGGAGCGGAAGAAACAGAGCTGTCCCTCCCCTCTCAGCCTTGAACCCAGACCTGTGGGGTTTGAAAGCTACAGCACAGCACCACAGCACCACAACAACAACAAAATCAACCATGTTGATCTAGAAGAGCTGTCAGAGAGGGAGAGAAAAAACCTCAAACTATCAACAGCACTGCATTATAGTGGGTGATGCACTAAATTCTAAAAGATTTGCACAGACAGTAACAAGCAACAACAACAAAAAAACCTCTTTGCTTTGCCTTGCTACTTCAGTGGCACTATAGTCATTCTATGCTTTCTGGGAGCTGTCAAAATATTGGAAAAGAGACTGCACTCAAAGTCTGGTGCTCATCTATTTGGTATTCACAGTTGAATCATACACTGTTTCAGGACAATATGCTGGATAACAAACGTTTTGAGTTTAGTGAGCGTGCAATTCAGCTAACGAGCACACATTACATCTCCCATGTCAAATGCAGTCTTTAGTGTAGCAGTACATGTATGTCATTTCCGATAGGGAGAATATGTATGTGTGAGTGTGTGTGTGTGTGTGTGTGTGTGTGTGTGTGTGTGTGTGGTGTGTGTGTGTGTGTGTGTGTGTGTGTGTGTGCAGGAGACGTGCCCTTACCCAGCTTGCTGTAGGTGGCGCTGCAGGAGCTGGAGGCTGTGTGTGTGTGTGTGTGTGTGTGTGTGTGTGTGTGTGTGTGTGTGTGTGTGTGTGTGTGTGTGTGTGTGTGTGTGCGTGTGAATCAAACGTGCCCTTACCCAGGTTGCTGTAGGTGGCGCTGCAGGAGCTGGAGGCTGGCGAGTACGAGTGGCTGCCCTCCTCCTCCTGCTCCCCGAGGCTGGCGCTGCCCTCGCTGGCTGGTGGCGCGGGCACGGGTTCGGGCACGGCGCTCGAGGCACTCGTGGCCTCAGCCACGGACGACAACTCCAGCTTGGCCGGCAGGGAGGCAGCGGTGGGCATCTCGCTCTCGGCCGACTCCATCTGTGCTTGGCTGCCAGGCGGGTCAGGAGAGTGGAGGTAGTGGAGGTGAAACACACACAGAGAATAGAAACCAATTAGGGGACAGTCAACTCCACAGGCAGGCACACCATCATCTATCCTGTAAGGTCCTTCTCAAATAAATGCTTTTAGTGCATTTGAATTGGACCACAACACAATTTAACGCTCATTTTAGTTCATGAGTGTTTGTCAGAGAACTAACCAGATGGTGATCAGAATCATCTCGTAAACGCTGGTGCAGTCACAAAGGATGAAGTCAAATTAAGCAGAACCAAAACTAGTTATTTCCCTAATATAAACTGTACTGTGTATGAAATGCAGAACAGTGTTTTAGGCAAATACAAAAATGTGCATTTTTTGCAAATGTGTATGTACTGTATGTCCAAATTGTCCATGGTGAAACTAAAGACACAACATCTGTATCCTCAATGCTCAACAATACAAACCCATTAACAAGACCATTTAGAAACATCATCAAACAGTATCCCATTTTACTGCCTATACTGATCAAATATGCTTGCTGTTCTGTCTTTTGGGCTGTTAAGAGAAAAGCAGTTGAGCAGATGTGGAGAAGGGAGCTGATTAGGAGTGTGAGGAGAAGTTAACACGTCTCATTCCGCTGTCTGTGAGCCAAGCACTCTGAACATGTGCCAGACACCAAGGTGCTATTAGCACCTGTTTCATCAGATGCCTGTAGGAAAGTGTGTTTGTTTATGTGTGTGTGTGTGTGTGTGTGTGTGTGTGTGTGTGTGTGTGTGTGTGTGTGTGTGTGTGTGTGTGTGTGTGTGTGTGTGCACATATGAAATGCTATACACGATGAAAACCTGGAGAAACTGTGTGAGATTTCCTGTAATACGTGTTCCACACAAACACAGAACAAGGCATCAAATTAAATACATAATTTTGAAGTGAACTGAGTTGAGTATTTCATCAAGGAATAGCAGAATCTTCCACCACTGTGCTGCAGGAGCTCACTGGTGCGATGTGGATAATGAATGACACCTGGACGTGATGCTCGATGATGTCTTCAGATCGCCTGCCGTGCTCTGTTCATAATGCAAGCGCCCCCACTGATTCACTCAATGATTCAGACACGAATCAAACGCTTCTTGCTGCTATTATTTATACGGAGCGCTTAAATGATGCAAGCCTGCAGACACAGATATTTCGGGGAAAAAGCATGCTTAGTTGGAACGCATGCTTGGCTGGTGTTTAGCTGGAACTAGATCATTTCACCTGTCCAAACTAGGAGTGCCATCAGTCAGTATGGCCTCAAGGGAAAGCGCACCTCTGCAATTACCACGACTTAAACGGGTGAGGTGTACAAGTATGACCTGGTGGAAGTGCACGTTCATGCTCCCAGGCTACCAGAAGGTCAACAGGCCAGCATCTTCACATGACCCCAAATGACTTGTGTGGCAAGTTAACAGCCAGGTATGGACACAATCTAACTGGACCAGATCCACCCAAATACTAAACCTTTAGTGTTGTAACAGGTGCTGTAGGATGACCCTATAAGATATAGAGCAGCTGACAACCTACAGATCACCTGACAAAACTATTGTCTTGAATGAAACAAAATTTGAAGTTTGGACCTCACTAAAAGTAAACAAACCATGCTATGATTATTTGTATTTAATAGTTTCAGCTGCAGTTTGCTCAAACTGCTAAAAGGGTTTAGGGTGATGATAAATCAATAGTGTCAAAAGTTTGTGCAGCCGAAGGAGACGTTCTCTGTAGGCCTTTTGGACACTTGCTGACAAAGCAACCAATTCTATTTAGATTTAAGAGTGTCATGCTCTTCTGGCTGACTGCAAAATGGCCCACAGCAGATACCATGTTTGGTGTCTAGACTATGGGGGAGTGAGGGAAAGGATGTGGTGAAGTGGTGTTTGGAGTAGCCAAACAAAATGGCCTTTGGCTTGAGACACAGATAGACATTAGAGATATACAGAGCAAGATCATGGATAAGAAACATTAGCTAAAACCTCACATAGCCTTCAGTAGCCAAATTGGGTGGTTATGTTTACAGAAATAGCCACATAGAGAAATAAACACACAACATCTTCATAAACAACTCTTCATGTTCTATTCTACAGACCACCAGGCTACATTGTCTGGAGGGTTCCACTGGTGATTTGTGTAACGTGTAATTTAGAACCTGTCGGACTTGCAAAAAGCTTAAGAATGCTGGAAAAATGATGGGGGTGGGAGGCATTCCATCCAGCTGATCTATTTCCCTCTGCTGGAGTGCAGAAAACCAGCCAAAACAAACCAATGGCAAAAATAAAAATAAATTTCAGATCCAAGTTGCCATGCCATGACCACACTGACTGGTGCATATTTAACAAACAAACAATGTCAACTGCACGACTTCAACAGCTCAGCTCCTAAACTCCAGACACTGGATGAAGAAGCAACACGTAAGTGAAAGGAAGCCCTATAAGCTCTCAACACCTCCCCAACAAATACCTCAGAGCCCACTGCCAGCACAATACCAGAGCTTTCAGTGTTAGGACTTGTTCAAACAGTCTCAACGTGCCTTGTACTTCTTGAAATGTTATTGCCGCGTGTGCATACCCAAACCAAACGTATGCGCTCATAAACAATATACTGTGCCACACACACACACACACACAGACAGACAGACACTCCTTACTAAGTCAACAGAACAGGACAGAGGGAAAGTGTGAAGTGGCGCTTACCCTTTGTACTGGCTCACACAGTTCCCCATGAGAGCGACTTTTTGGGAGCAGTAGCGGCTGGAGAGACGCAGTCCTACAGCAGTAGGCACATTCTTGGAGGGTGAGGAATCCCTTGCCGGCTGGTTCAGCGAGTGGGAGCTCTCTCCCTTTGGTGTTGCACTCTCTCTCTCTCTCTGTGCTCTCTGTGACTAACTGACACTGGCCAAAACACTCTCAACAGCGCTCACCTGTCTGACGTGCAGCCGGCGTGTCTTCATGGAGCACGCCCATAACCAATCATTTAACCACTCACAAGACAAAATGACGCATTAACCCCTTCTCTCCACTAACAAAAACTTTTTTTTTTACTTCCTTACCATCAACCCCTAGCTACTGGTTTGCCCATCATATGCTTTCTACTGCAATACTGGGGATCGGTGTCAAGACAATGAGCAAATGCCCTCTGACAGCTGAGTGAGGGGAAAAAAAAGAGGGAAGGACTTCTGGGGCTTTCCAAACACTATTCATTTAATGAGTTTAATTTTATCACTGCGACAGGGATCAAAGGTTGTATGGTACGCATACTGCTGCTCTCTCTTACCGCAGAGCACACAGGAACTGCTTGCAACACCACAGGAAGTGGCTTCTGTAGGTGGGGGAGATTGCAGGCTTGTCTCCCCCATCTACAAATGCAGGTCACATCACAGAACGTCAACAGACCATACATCCTGATGGCATGACAATCTGGTTTTGTAATTTATGATTTGGTGGAGTGAAACAATTCCGCTGGCTTGAAAAGAGTGTGAATCACAGGCCTGTGTGCAAACCAAACTTACAGTTGCAGAAAAAAGAAATAACCATACAACAGAAAAAAAAGTAAAACCAAGTTACATGTAATTTCAGACTGGAGTTCAGACTGTGTGGAGGCCCAAAATGAAGAATCTAAATACTGTGTGCAGTAAATGTCTATCAATCATGTGGATAGAATAAATACAGAGACAGGATTTCCCTACATAGAGGGTACATAGAGTGGGAAGTGTATACTGTATATCACAGAGATGTGGTTTATTAACAACTGTTATGGTTTTCTTCTAAGAGTGAATGATAACAGCTCTTAAATACATTTCCACTTACTGGCATCTGTGCCAGGATGCTGTGTGTGTGTGTGTGTGTGTGTGTGTGTGTGTGTGTGTGTGTGTGTGTGTGCGAGTGAGTTGCTGCAGCATCACTGGCCGACTCATGCTAAACTCACAAAGATGTGACGGGTAGAATCACAGGGCTAAGTGCCAAGCATCAGAGCGTCTCTGATATTAACAACACTATGAACTATGCAGACAGTGAGCAACACTACACCTGAGGCCAAAGAAAAAAAAAAAAAAAGAAGAAAAGAAGGCCTATGTTTGAAATGCAAAACATTTGAATACATTAGAAATGCGATGGAAGAAGAAAACAAACAAACAAACAAACAAACCAACAAGCATTCTATTTATGGATGGAAAATGTGGGGGTGACTTTCAGTGATTTCTCTGCCGTTGTGTAAATAGGCGTGCTGAGCTGAATGAAATAAACGGGGCCACTGGCACCTGACTGGTGGTAATTGAGGTCAGCGTTAAGGAGAGGAAGGAGGGCAGCAGAAGGCACAGGGACTAGTACAGCTTCCGCCAAGGGACAGTCAGAGGCCCATATTGCTACTTCACAGCTCATAAATCCCCATAAAGACCTAACATCCCTAGCAGGGCCTCAGTGCTCATACAGTAATTACTGACAGGATGGACAGTATTTACATTTGACACAAATATGGGGTCCTATGAGTGCCCCGTTTAGCTCGACCTCTCGAGACCCGTCGCAGGGTATGACAAGGCAGCAGGCTCATCATTACCAGTGACCCTTAGTGCCATCTGCCATTTTGATTTATGGCTCTTATTAAATGACAGGCAGGGAAGAGTGTCTAGGCCGCCTGCTCACTGAAGTATAGCCCACCCCCCTGACAGGGTCAAGAGGAACTCAGGCATGCGGTGGAGTTGATGGAGGAAGCAAGGTGGAAAGACACGAAAAAGAGCCTTCAGCCATGCAGCCATGTTAACCATTTCTGTCAGCTGTGACTGAGAGCCATACCAAAGCCTTTCATGAAGTCCAGTCGCTTTAATGTTAAAATACTGCTCGTAATCTAACTGTTTTTATTCGTTATGAATGCCTGCTATTTTGTGCTACTGAAGTGTTATTTTTCAAAAGTTTAAACAATATTTTTCTTCTTTTTATATTTTTATTACAGCTGTCAGAAAATCCCCCAGTTTCTGACCACTGGACCATCTGCAAGAAAACAAGTCTCTCATCTTTAGTAATATTCCTTGAGATTTAAAATTGTTGCACATGGCTCTGGCACCCAAGCTCTATATAAAGAGCTGCAGTCATTCTAGTGTGTTGTTTGAACTTGAAATGAAGATTATTAATTCATGTTCAAAGTTTGTTTTGAGCGGATCACTTCACTAAGGGGGCATACTGCATTTGGGCAATTAATCAGCTGCACTCTGTCCTTAAGAAGCTAGAGTTGTTAGAGTTTTCAGATTAAGCATATTACTCCTGCTAAAGTACATCTAATTAATTGAAAATGATGGATGGCTGCACTAACAATTAATTAGGCAAAGCTGAGGGCAAGTATTGAAAAGGCTGCTGTACGTTGCAGAAAGAGAATTAAATGCAGCACAGAGCACATTCAATTTTCTCTTTTTGGATTGCCCTCCATCAATTAAATATAAAGGTACAGTAGCTTCTCCACAAGTAATGATGTGCATTACACATACTTAGAAGGTTACCTCAGAGAGCAAACGAGGATCAGAAAACTCAAAATACTGTAAGAGCAATGGAATCCTAGAGCTTATGAGAGAGAGAGAGAGAGAGAGAGAGAGAGAGAGAGAGAGAGAGAGAGAGAGAGAGAGAGAGAGAGAGAGAGAGAATAGGCTTATTACCTCATAACTTTGCTGATAAGGAGACTTGCTCTGCTCTTTGGGGGAGGTTGTCCAGGGGATAAGGGCCTCATGATGGTGGCTTCTCCTGAGGAAGCCTCCCGGCATTCTTCAACACGCAATTCTCCCTCCCCGTCACCGGTGGCGCTGCTGTCTGGCTTGTACGTAAATATAATTGTGGGTTTCTGGTTGGGGTCGTCCGTCTTGGCTTCGGCAAACCAGTGGTGGCGTTGAGTGGGAGGTGGAGGTAGCATGGTGATTACAGTTCCGTCCAGGCCCACCAGTTTGCCTTTCTCCTTTTCACGCTCTGCCTTCTCTTTCTGCTCATCTTCATCCTTCCGCCGGCGGAAGAAGCTCTTAAAGGAGATCCAGCGCTTGGGCTTGGCACTTTCAGACGGCGGCCGCCTGCCCTCGCCACCACCTGGGCTTATCTCTCCATCACTGGGACGAGAAGACCCCGCAGAGGGCTTTGTCCAGTTGCTGAAGTGCCTCTGGAGAAGGTTGGTGGCATGGTATGGAGAGGAGGTGGACCGAGGGGGAGGGAAAGGGGGGTTGGCCTCTGCCTTTGGACTGGTTGGGACCACGGCGGCAGATGCACTCTGGGACTTTGGCAGCTGTTTACCAGGAGTCTCCTTCCTGGGTTTGGAAAGACATCCATCGGTAGAGGAGAAAAGCGACTTGGGTCTGGTGAGTGTGTCCCTATTGGCGTCAGGCGGGAGGGCGTACAGCTCCTCAGCACTACAAGCTTTGCTCTGAGCAGACGGCGACTCCGGAGGGGACTGAGGTGGCTGGATGGAAGCCACTATCTGAGACAGCACAGTGCTAGCTTTCTCTCGCTGTCCTGTGCTGGTGCCAGATGACGACATAGTGTCAGTGTTGCTGTCCTTGCAGGCCTCTCCACTGGGCTTACGACTCCGCCCTGGAGTGGCAGAGCAGGGGCTGCTCGGCGGCAGACTACCAGGCAGAGGAGAGGAGGCGATGGTGGGAGAAAGGGGAGGTACAGGAGTGGTGGCTGGCGTGGAGCTGTGTTCGCTAGTGGTTCTGCTGTTCAAATCCAGGGATTTTTGGGAGGAGGTTCCCAAGCCACCTAGTACGTCCTCGGCGGTGAGCTTGTCCAGTGTGGGTTTGTTACTGGGAGTCTTCTCGTCAGGGGAGGCCTGGACGCTCTCAGACGAACCTATTTCCTCATAGGTGTGACTGGTGACCCTGCCTCCAGCACCAGATTTGGGTGGAGGCAATTCACCACTGAGGCCCAGAAAGCTCTTGTACACAGCCAAGTTGTCATAAGCACTGGGATTGATGACAATGGGAACCTTCACGGCGTTCTTTGAACTGCGGGCATAAGTTGGTTCATCACGAATGATGATGGGGAAGGGAGGCATGCCGGCATTGTTGTAACTGTTGAACTTGATCTCTGATAGATTTGGGGACTTGACTGGCACGGTGCGGGATGAGGACAGACCTGCAATGGGAGAGGTGGGTGCAGACTTGTGGTTGCAGTGTCTTGGGGGTACAGAGGGGCCAGGAGCTCCTCCCCCAGAGACCAGCTCGACTTTGGGGATCTTCTGTCGAGGGCTGGTGCTGGAGGTCCACACCTCTTGGTAGCGGATGTTTCCGGGCTTCTTACGAGAAGTGCTGAGTGGAGCTGAGGAATTGGCTGTCGTTGGGGAAACTGGGGATGTCGGAGTGTCAGGTGGTGCTGGGGAAATCGGTGAGCCTGGGGACATTGGGGAACCTGCTGACAATGACATACTAATTGGCGTTCCTGGATAAGGTGGCGGGCTCAAGGGAGTTGAAGGGCCCTTGGCTTTGGGAGTGCTTTCTGGGGCATAGCTCTCTGTGCTGGCCATAGACGCAGACACGTCTACCACAGTGTAAGGTTTACAAATAGGAGGCTTTTCGAGGTTGACAACCCTGTACGGTTTGGCTTGCTCCTCTGTGGGACTAAAGCTAATTGTAATGGGCTGGCCCGGGAGAGCCTGGGGCAGAGCTCCACCTTCCCGCTGGATTGCTTCTTGGTCCTCCAATCGGATGGCAAGGACAGCTTTGTGGGTCTCGTTGGCTTTCGGTGAACTCAAGGCTCGAGGTTGAAGGTCCCTTTCACCTGCTGGAGCAACTCGAGAAACAGCCTCCCTAGACCCTGGCGAATGCAGGCCGTTACGAGCACCAAACGGGACACTGCTAGCGCTAGACGACGTACGTGAATCATCAGGCATTGAGGAAGATGATTCTGGGGAGGTGGTGGACTCAGAGTTCGATAAGAACCCACTGCCCTGCAAGTCATTTTGTCCATATGGAAGGAGACCCGGCCCCCCGTTAGAGTCCATAGAGGGATAACCATTCAGGATTTCATCGTAACTGTCATCGTAGTCCACAGCACAGATACGCTGCAGGGAGCGGTTTCGGAGTGGCACAGTGTTCCATTTCTTGCCTGCAGCAAAGGGCACTGGAGACAAAGTCGCAGCACGGAAGTTTGCAAAGCGTGGCTGACCCCTCATTCGTATCTCCATGGCCAGCAGCTCTTCATCGCTCTCGTCCCAGCTCTCGTGCTCATCATCACCATCACTGTCGTCGTCATCATCGTCATCATCATCCTCTCCCTCGCTTGAGAACTCTGGGTAGCAAAAGCGTCCACCTTCAGTGCTTATGACCTCTGCGCTGTCGCTGAGAGATACCCGTTTGGCCTGACCACTGCTGCTACCCAAGGCCAGGCATCCGGCAGCTGGCAGACCCCTCTCCAGAGACCGCCGGTATGAGCTGTTGATCCTGTCAAAGAAGTCATCCCTTGAGCTGGTACCGGGTCCAGAGCCCAGACCAGCAATCTCCTTCAGTACATCTGTGAGTCCATTGTTATTGTTGTTGCCACTGGGAGTTCTGGGACTACAGGGGCCATAGCCCTCGATTTCATCCCCACCGTTTTCCCCTTCATTGTTGTTTGGTCCGCCAGACCTTTGGTGATTAAGTCCATTACGGTTCCACACCGTGAACGCTGAGGATTTGCCAGACCCTGGGACCTCACCAGTCCGCTGGTTTCCCTCGCCATCCAGGCCCGTGGAGGTGCAGGGCAGCATCATAGTGGGCTTCACTGCAATTGTGGGTTTCTTGGCGACAGGTGGGCGGAACTGAGCCGGGCGTGCTGTGCCACCGCTCCGCTGGGAGCTGCTGGCAAGGTTGGCGTTGGGCCTGGTGGATCCAGTTGGAGGATGGCTCTGCTGAGTCTGCTGGGCTCGTTCAGGGGGACCCTTCCTGGGAGCCCCCTCACAGACGCGGTGCAGACTCTTGGGCTTGAAGCAGTTCTTGCACTCGCCAGGTTTCCACACGTGCTCTGTGAAGGTGTTGCAGGCGGACATTGTTGTTGTCCTGGTGTGGCGCCTAGGGCTCAGTGGACTGGAAAGCCCTCCATGGGCCCAGAAGGGGGATAACGGGCTCTTCTGTTACACTGCTGCTGCTGCTGACGCAGGACAAATCTCCAGGGGGTGGGATCTCCTTACCTGAGAGAAAACAAAAAAGAGAAAAGAGAAATACCAAATTAGATACCAAATTTTTTTCTGCATAATTCTTAACACTGACATCATCTTAAACACAAAATGCCTTATTACACTACCCAAAAAATGTAAAACTAAATTCTCTAGAGTCATCTGTGTTACAGAGTCAAAATAAAACCAAAATAAAACTCAATTTGTATCAACTGATTGACACTGGCTTTCATTGCAAATTCAAATGAGGAGAATGTGGAGTTCTGCAGTAGCCGTTGCTTTCCATGGGGTGGAGCAGTGATACTAAGCTTGGCTGACTAAAGAGAAGATAAAGCGACTCTCCACTGGGTGGCAGAAGTCCTCCTCATCAAGAGCATGTATGAGAGTTGAAGGCCGGGGGTCAAAAACACACAGGATCAGCCAGATATTCTCAGCTCTATTTTTGGACTGCAACTCAGTTCAGTTGCAGGTAGTAATCAGTGTTGTGGCTGAAGCTACAGTCTGAGAGAGGGAGTGCTGAGGTCTATGCAGTAGAAAACAAGGAAGCACGGTGTAGCTGCACATATTTACAGTAGCAACTATTAACCTTGTAAACAGAAGTAGAAAATGAGAACTGAAGGTTGATGATTACACCTCATCAGACGACTAATGGACTTCTTTACACCTCCAAAAAGAGAAATTCAGTTCTGATAGAAGAACTCATGTGTAGTAAATGGGGCAAGTCAACATCAGAGTGCAAAGTACATTAGGTCCAATATTACTGCAGAGGAGACTAATGAGTTTGCATACCAACTGTCAGGAAAAATCCTAGGACTTATCATAGCACAACGCATTCTGGGTACAGATTTCTTCTTCTTATTCCAGGCATGCCCACTATGACAGTACATCCTGTTTATGACCTGAGCGAGCAGAGTGAGTATGATCCTCTTTCCTGGCACTGTCAAGTCACACTTCCCAATGCCTCATGGTATCAGAACCCACATCCCACAAGATGTCTCCCCTAAATTATGTCTTCCTGTCAACTTGCTGAGGACAGCTAGCTGCCCACGTCTCCCTGTGGTTTCAATTATAGGCTGGTAATATGCTGGTAATATGCCCTGAAATACAACAATTATATATGATGGAATAGCCAACTAAAAATATGATCATTAAGCAAATAGACTAAATCTTGGGTCTGATTTGTGATGACAGTGATGTGAGAAGGCACAGTTCTTATGGACCTTCAAAGGGGGCGGGGAAGGGGGGGGGGCATTCAGCTTTGTGGAACATTTACGCTTCACCTCAATTGACCAGTCCTCTCTCTCTCTCTGTCACACAACACACACACACACACACACACACACACACACACACACACACACACACACACACACACACACACACACACACACACACTAAACCATTTATGCACGACTGGGGATTAAACATGCCTGCAGAAATTTAAATTTGGAACTGCAAGCTACTGAGAACTGCAATTAAAACTAGGGTTATATTTAACTGCCTTTAATATCACATTGGAATATAAAACAATTTTTTGACCTGAGGCATTTTTTTTAAAGAATCAAAAGGCTTTGAGGAAATTCTTGGTGAAAGCACAGCAGTGGTATATTTTTCAATTTTTATTTTTATTTTTTTTTTGCGAAGTGTATGCACACTCTGGATAAAACTACAACTTTTTAATGTTCAAACACTCCTCTTAGAAACAATGTACCCACATCCACAGTCTTCATGGTACACTTTTCAGACCCAAAAAACAAGTATTGGAAAATCTGAGCAGATGCTTCATAACAGCAGGGAATGAGATCTGAGGACGGAGAGAGCAAAGGAACAGACATCCAGGGGCTGTATGTCTGCACTGGCTCTGGATAAGTGAGCCTCTCTCATCAGTCACCCGCTGTCTGTCTGTCTCACTCACTCAGTCCCCAGCCTGGAGGCATTGTGTACCTCCTCCTTCCTTCCTCGCTACGGGATGGCCAAGCACCTCTGACAAGCGGCCTTTCAGGGAGCACAGTCGTGCTAATAGCCTGTCTCTGCCTACTGTCTGCTGAAACACAATGAGAAGACTGATGCTTCTGCAAGAGCGGACTTAAATCAACTGTGGCATTTTTCAGATGTATCTTGTTGTGCATAAGCACATGCATGGCACAAATGATTGTGGCATGTTTTATTTTTCCGAAGGAGTTATTTTGCTTATCATTTCTTTACTTGATCAGATAGCTATTATCGTAAGACAGGAAGGAAGGATAGCCTTTCACTTTAAATGCATCGCAATGTTTTTCTTTTAGCTGACCTTTACATCTTTGGGGGAAGGAAATCCCTCCTCTCAGCCAGCCTCTCAAAACACTACACACTTACTAACTTATTCACCCTTTCGTCAATCTCTCTTGGGCTGTACCTGCCCCTCAGTGACCTCAGTATTAGATCTCATATCCTCTGTGAAGAGAGCTGCTTTTATCTTCATCTCAGTTACCATGGAGACGCGTACACCTTCATTCAGAAAACGTGCAAATCATCCAGAAGTAACCAAAACACAATAACGGTATGTTTGTTAAGGCTGCAGACATTTCATAATGGCAGCTTAACACTAACTGCCTGTGTTTCAATACAAGGGAGAAAACAAATCTCCCTTCCCAAGCTTGGTAGGGTGAGTGATTGTACACCTCTATCTGACGTGGGTAACACAAGGGTGGGCGTGACGCTCCGACACGGGACACAGGGGTCAGATCCTGTACCAGGCATATTGCCGTGGTAACACCCTGTGCTGTGGCCAGACACAATGACACAATGAGACAGGAACACCCAATGGACGGCTTATTCACTGTGACCCCAGCTGAGAAAGATTTATTCCGCTA
Source organism: Sardinella longiceps (assembly GCA_027497455.2). Lineage (NCBI taxonomy): Eukaryota > Metazoa > Chordata > Actinopteri > Clupeiformes > Clupeidae > Sardinella > Sardinella longiceps. The sequence continues at coordinate 30,466,209 of JAODXP020000017.1, read as the reverse complement.
ACATGACTTTTAAGGTCCCCAGGGCAAACAATAAGGCGTGACTCAGACATTTAAAAACAAATTAATCAAAAACAAAAAAAAAGTCCTCATCACAAACCAGAATTCTTGACCAGAAGTCTTAACCACTAGGATACATTAGGCTTCTATGTTGGCTAGCCTGAAGTTGGTACTTATCATCACTTAGAGCTCTTGTCAAATAAAGTGCTTTCTATTATAAAGCAATTGGTCAATTTCTTCCGATAAATCTTTAACTAAACAACAACAAAGAAATGACATATTCACAAGCATTAGCATAACTGTGATATTTAAACATCTAAAACAGAGCACAGAATTGTATATTAGGAACTTGGCAGCAATGAACCAAAGTGGCAAGCCTGGCTAAATATCCCATCATTCAGAGCCCAAAAATGCTTAGCACTGCCTCTACCTCCCTCCATCAGCATCTTCCTCAGCCTCTCTCTGTGTCTGACAGGGAGGAAATGAAGACAATGCTTCACGGGGCCTCCCACTCACCTCGTCTCTGAACCAAGAGGGCTAGCCAGAGACTCATCATTCAATGTTCCCAACAAAAGCAAATTCCGCCCATTCTCCAGCCTCACAATCATGTTATTTTATAACCTAGCCTGAATTGATGACAACTCCCAGGTTCTATGGCCTACTTTGAGGCTGCCCAGGCCAGAAAAATGCTGTCTTGCGATTCTTGGTCATAAGACAATTTGCAAGTGGCCAAGGATGTGCTGACACCCAGTGATGGTGTGGTTCTGTAAATGATCAGAAGGGACACAGAATTGGGCCTCTATTTGAAAAATGGATAAACCAATGTAAAAACAAAACAAAACAAAACAAACAAACAAACAAACATAAAAACAGTGATATTAACTTTTCCAGCAACCGCAAACGAATATTTACATGAGTACATCTAATTCCAGTACCGGTCTGCGCACAGGTTATGGTGTATCATAGTATGGAGAAGGTTGAAACATGTTACAACTGTGCATATACAGTATTATAACTTTATAAAAATATTTTAGGTGGATAGATTGGTTGTCCTTTAAAGTCACAGAAGAAAATGTATCACCAATAGACCAAATCTGACACTGGACTACGTTATATTGCAACAAAGTATGGAGGAAGGTGATAGGTTAGGCCTATATTATAATTCATGTCCAATCAAAACTGGCTTGCTTTATAGAGATTAATTGTGCCAAATTTTGTGGAGATCCTTCAAAGGGTTCTGGAGATATCATACCAATAGCGGCAAATTTTCCCTTTCATTTCAATGGGAGACCTACTTACAAAGCTGCCGAATCCAACTTGCTAGAATGAACTATACCCCAGAGATACATAGCTTTCAGTAAGAATATAGTGGTAATTTGGCCCTCCAACTGATAGTGGTGACCCCCTTTGGCTTGTGGACTAATTCGTCTCAGTTCATCCAGAGGCCGACTATTCACTACTCACTACTCACAGGAAACATCTGAAGAAATTCTTTCAGTTTTAGAAAAGACAAAAACATAACAAAGCAAAACAAAACAAACAAACCAAAAAAAAAACACTCATTATTTGGAAAGAGTCGTTTTGGTTGAGACGGATGAACCAATTAACATAAAACAACGTGATGTTGAAATGTCACATTAACAGGCTTTCATTTCATGTTTATTTTCAGTGTTTTTTTTCTGTGTGTCTATACTTGCTATTGTTGTTTGAAAACAGAAAACGAGACAGGAGGCTGACGATGAGTATATGTTTGTTTGTGTGTCTTTGTGTGTTTACTGAAGCTATCCCCAGGTGTTTGGCGTGAGCAGGTATTGATCACTGGCATTGACTGGATCTAGGCACAGTTCCAGGTTTCTCACACTTTCAGTGTTTCAGATAAGCGAGTTTTAGCCCCAAGAAAAGGGGAGAGAAAGGTGAAAATGACATCCTAACATTCACAGACAGAACATTCACATACACTCTTCATTTGATCTTTTAACAAAGAAATCCTGTGATAACATCTATCTATAAATGCAAGGAACTAAGGAGTCTAAAAATTAAAAGGAACAATGGCACAGCAAAACAATTTCTTCAAGTTTGCCGATCTCACAACAGCATGCAAACACGCGCAAACCCACATTGGTAAGAAGTACATTAAAATGTGCATTTCAAAACATGCTTTTGCCTCAGTTTCTGGATACCTGTCAGTGACCTATTACAAATAGGCTAAAAGTTTGTTTAGAAATGGCATCTACACTTTATGCAGTTAGCCTGCATTTTAAGAAAACACACAAATCCATGTTGGAAAGATGTACATTTATCTGTTGTCTGAGTGTCTGCATATTACTAACAGATAACATTTCTTCAAAATCAAATCAAAAGTCTAAACAGCTGTACCTCTGTCGTGTGATTAGCGTGCATTTTATCATGGATTCCAACAAAAAAACACGCAATGCCTCTTCAAATGGTTTCCCACATTGCTACTTCAACTCTCCTTTGGGCCAGCTTTGCCCTTCAAAAAGAAAGTCTCCACATACTGTAGGCTACACAAGCCTGAAAATATGTCACCATCTCTGATTCACCTGCATATGTACTGTAGGCTTAAATGGACTATATACTGTATTTCTGGGAAAACATTGTTTACACAGGCAATGCACTAGTTCACTGAATTGGACACACGAAAATGAAACAAGTGTGTTTCTGTGACCCATTCAGTTAGTGCAAAGTCCTTCAAAGGAGAGTCCTTTCACTCGGCCACCATCTTAAAGCGCCTTTGGATAGTTACTTGGGCTTAACAAGAGCAGACCCCATCAAAATGACTGCAAAAGGGATTCTGTAAATGTATAAACATATTTGTGTGTTCTGGGTGCTAAGCTGAGAGAGAATAATCTCATATGCAGTAGACGTGATAAACTTGGCAGCAAATGACTAAAAAAGCTCAATGGTGGTTTATGCCCTCTACAGCACCTTCTAGGCAGCACTGTCAGAAAGGCATTACCTTAACCCTAACCCTAAGCATAACTGTAACATAACTGTATACTACCGTTTAAGGTAGAAAGACCAAGGGCCACACAAAAAAAAAAAAACACCCACAATTCCAAACAGCTTAATCTTTGTGTCTCAAGGAGAGGACTGTAACCCGTTCCCTGCATATCCCACAAGTCACAAGAAAGAGACATACAGCTCTCCGTAAAAGATCCGGCTGTTAAGCCTGTAGTGTACACAGGCACTCTGAGGTGTGGCAGACTTCTTTCTTATCCCAAATTACATTGAGAATAGGAGGAGATGAATCCCGTCAGGACAGAAAGCCCTCGGGGGAAGTGAGAACCGTCGGGGCTGTGAACAAGGCAGGATTAACCGCTGCTGCGGAGCGACGCTGAGTCACCGCCATCCATCACGACGAGGGCACCGCCAGCCGCTAGGCCATCCCTCAATCGGCTGGCTCCGAGCGAGTGTTTACCTTTCGCCTTAAGCTAATGAATGGCCCCGGCTATGCATCAGCAATAGACTGGAGAAAGAAATATAAAGTCTGCTGATAACCATACATCAAACCAAAATCTAGGAGTGCTAGTTTGTGCAGAGCAAGAGAGAGTTAAAGCAAGCAAGAGGATTCTGGGTTGGGCTATTTCATGCTGTTCCAGGTTCATGGTCTTTGGTCTTTTTTGCCCTCAACGGCGCCTTCCACACAGCGCTGCCTCCAAGGCACTGCCCCCTAAATCTAGGGTTAAGGGGGTTAGGGTTAGACTTAGGGTTAAGGTAGTGTCTGCTGCCTGGAAGGTGTTGTTGCGGGGGAAAAATAGCATCTGTGCGGTTCATATACCCTGAACAAAATAACACTGGTAAAATGGCTTGGGACAAAGGTTATCCTGAAGGTCCGAGTAGGGCATTGTGCAAGCATGACGGATATTAGCAGGGGTTGAGGTGGGTGAGCTATCGGTGTCCGCAGCTGGAGGTACAGTCACTGTGAAGGCACCGCACAAGGAAGGAAAGGGGCCTTGTTGGTGACTGGGCTGTTCTGAGCTCTAACACACACACACGTACACACACTCACACACAGGCTCTAAAAGGCCATGTCCAGGTGACGAATGTGCCCTCAAGTGCCGGCTGCTCATCACTCGTGCTCTGACTCTTTGGGGGGCTGAGTGAGAGTGTGTGTGTGTGTGTGTGTGTGTGTGTGTGTGTGTGTGCGTGCGTGTGTGGTGGGAGGGTATCTGACAGGCAGTGTGGGGGGCTGAGGGTGAAACTGGGGCGAGAGCTGCTGGAGCCAGAGTCATGTGTGAGCAATACAAATGACTGCTGCCGGATTCTGCTGTCTCACACTGCTGGCCCCACAGGATGGCTCTGCAGCACCACCCACCACCACTTCCAGCACCACAGCTCCATCACACTTACACCGTGCATTTGCAGGCACCACAAAATGGCCTACAGCCAATTAAAATGGCCTGGGAATAAATGGTTTATTCAGTGCTTATTTTGGAGGCTCGACAGATGTTTTAATGCTGCCTTGTGTTGATCTGGATCATCACTAGACCTCATATTTCAGCTGGATATCCAAAACATTTCAAGAGACGGGTTGAAATACTAGAACCCTCGCAAGAAAGCACGCCTTCCAGAAAAATTTCTCTACATTGAGTGAATGCATATGTGGTGCGTCTGGCAGCATGTAATTGTCACTGTATTTGTGGGCATATCAAAACACAGACTTCATGTCTGAGATGATTGCATGGGGACTGATTACATGGGCAGAGGCTTAATGTTTAAACGCTACACATATGAGAATGGGCTGCAGTATGCGCGTTAATACAGGCGTTTGGAGTGTGTGATTTGATGTGAGGTGAAAACGATGATTTACAGCGAGCCCCTGAGGAGAGACATTGGAATGCTGTGGCAAGGTGTTGACTCCAGCCAGGCCACAGTGACACAGTGTGTGTGTGTGTGTGTGTGTGTGTGTGTGTGTGTGTGAATGCATACACTGTAAGTGGAGGTCTGTGTCGGCTACACAGCATTTCAAATGATGCTTTAAACCCACTTCTAAACCCGACACCATCTTCTGAACAACATTTCTCAACGCAAACAAAATAAGCACATGGGGAAGAGGCCTTGTTTATCCTCAACCTCGTTTGAAATGAATACTAATTAAGAGGCTCTGGGAAGGCATCCCACACCATCAAATTAGAACAAGGAATACTTAAATGCAGGGCTGTGGATAGCTATATGCTCTATTAGCTTGGGCAACATAAGCTACTTGTGGAGTGAACAAAAAGCCTCTGTCATTATGGCATTGGTTTGGCTTGCCTTTTTCACTCTCTCTCTCTCTCTCTCTCTCTCTCTCTCTCTCTCTCTCTCTCTCTCTCTCTCTCTCTCTCTCTCTCTCTCTCTACACACACACACACACACACACACACACACACACGCACACACACACACACACACACACACACACACACACACACACACACACACACACACACACACACACAAGCAAATACACACCCATGAAACAGACATCTAAAACTCAAATTCCTGTTTGTCTGTTCCAGTAAAAATGCTTCAAAGGCCAAGTTGAGCTAGACATATACAAAATGCATCACAAGGCAGGGACATCAATAAGTAAGATGTATATATTTTTATATAAAAAAAATCAGCATGTGCTGGCACAAGGGCCCATCAGTGTCTGCCTGTCTGTCTGTCTGTCTGTCTACTCTGAATGCGCTGGGCTGGAGAGCAGAGTGAGACAGCATCCACTTGGCCGGCTCTGGTCTTACATTAATGAAGGCTTTGTGTTTGTGCGAGCCTGCAGTGCTGCAGTGCTTTGTGCTTGTGTGTGTGTCTGTGAGCCCCTGCCTGTGCCTGTGCTTCTGAGGACACCTGCTACTCAGCTCCACCTGGCCAAGAGTGCCCCCTGGGAGTGTGGCAGGCAGGCAGGCCAGGCCAAAGACACAGCATTCAGTCAGCACAGCGGAGATTGGACGGGACAAACACACCACACAGGCCCCCGCTTCACATTACTGCTGCTCCTGTTGCTGCTGCGCTCTAGCCAATGGACTGAGTAGCACATCTACCCTCACAATGAAAGAGGACAGTGTTACAAAACTACTCACTCAAGACAGAACTTAAAAAAAAAGACTAGAGCATTACACTAGTAAGAAAGATACATGCTATTTTACTTTGACTGCCCGTGAGGTAAAGAATCAAATGGAGAAAGTTTGAGTAAACATTCACTTTGTGCTTTTTCAACTTGTTTAACTGGTGGAGTCATATGCATCTCTGGCTTGGTCAATAGCCCTTGGTGAAATCATCAAAGGCTGTTCATGTCCCAGACCTAAACAGGTCGTCTCTTCCCCCATGAAAAGACTGCACTGCCCTTAGACATAACCTGAGACCCTGTAGACAGCTTTTATAGCTAGCCTGGCGTCAATGAGAGCCCATGTGTGAGAAGTGCCACGGTATAAGGAGAGATGGAGCTACTGTACATATGAAAGTAACGTTGGTAATGCCAGAGGGAGTGAGAGGTCCAAATGTTTGTTAATTTCCGCATTCTATTTTTGCAGACCAGAATCGAGCTCTCATGGGCTGATATAAAAGATTGTTGAAAGTTCATATTGCGACATAATGCACTTATGCAGAGCAGACTGGAATTAGCCTAGTCACGTTTGCAACCATTGAAACTTATAACGCTGCTCTGTCTTGGTCAGTATTCCATGATCTGTGCTAATACTGGGGGTGCCGGTCATTTCCATTGTCAGTTCAGGATGAACGGGCCCGAGAGAAACCTCGGCATGAAGCTCAATGCAAACTAGGCAGACATAACATGGAAAAGTTTACATTAAAACTCACATGCTTAACATGTGTGAGTTCAGGCGCTGAATCAAGCGTGACAAATAACAAGGCAACCTTTTAATAAAGCACTGGTGGCAGCTTTGTTGACCTTCATGCTGAACCCCACAGCAGTTCCCTGACAGTGAACCAGTTAATCCTGTCTGAATGAAAACGCTGCTCGTGATAAAAGCCTGGAAGTCTTTTTCTTTTTTTCCCCATAAAATCAAAATCCTTCTCATATCCACCGTAGGGGAGAGAGAGAGAGAGAGAGAGAGAGAGAGAGAGAGAGAGAGAGAGAGAGAGAGAGAGAGAGAGAGAGAGAGCAGAGTCCATGACAAAACAGGGGAAAGAGAAAAAAAAAAACATAATTGAAGAGCCGATCACGTCCTCACTGGGGTAGAACACTCCGGTGCCAGAGCTTCATTATGGAGTCTCATGCAGGCTCAATGGGCTGCCTATGAAAGTTTTAAGACCTGATTTGCTGATGCTTTGGAGCTGCGAGGTGCCATGATTAGAGAGTGCGACCAGACTGGCAGAATGGGGATATGTGACAAAAATGTCTGTGTGTGTGTACAGTGTGTGTGTACTGTGTGTGTGTGTGTGTGTGTGTGTGTGTGTATATGTTTATGTGTGTCTCTGTGTGTATACAGTATATGTCAGTGTGTGTGTGTGTGTGTGTGTGTGTGTGTGTGTATTTGAGCCCATTTGCCATGGGGAATGCTGTCACTATGCTGTGGCAGCAAAGATAACCTGCTGCTATCCTCTATAAGATTTGGAACCCCACAGTGGATATAAAGTTAGCCCTCAGGGTCTTTTCCTCATTCAGCAATGACTTTCAGACAACCCGTTGGTAAACCATCTAAGAGGAACTTTGCAATATCATAAGAATGAGCACCATCACCATTCTTTGCAGTCAGAAGGGATGTGTGGGAGTGTTTGCAATTTAGTTTAGATTAACTAATCATACTGTACAGCATGAAACTATGAGCTGATGCTGATCGCAACACTTTAAAAAAGGGATACAAAAAAGACTCCACTGGAAACTGTGGAATAATATTCATGTTTTACATATAAATAAAAAGCAAGTCCCAACACTAACAGTATGCAGCCATTTATGTTGGAAATTGCTACATGGCTCGGTTTGGCAATATATAAACTATACTTGCTGTGTTTATATGTGATTGAAACCACTGCAGCGAGGTATGAATAACTAAAAGATCTTGGCTATACAAGGGGGAAAAAGTGTTGACAAATATGCACACATGAATTGTGACTGACAGATGTGCTGTGGACAGATCTGCAGCAATGGAGGCTTGTCCACCACAAGCCAGGCATGACAGGAACCAAGAAACGGCAGGCCGGCACTGCCAATTTCCAATTGAATAAGGAGACCATGGGCATGCTTCAGTTGTTCCAAATATCTCTCCGTTTGTGCTCAATCCTGCTGAATAAACGCACAACGCCAAATGGATTACACAGAGTTTCTGTCCACTGTTTTAAAGGGAAACAGCAACGGCAATGAAACCAGGCCATTTAACTTAACTTTTAACTGGCTGGAGGCCCATAGTCTCCTGGTCCGTAACATTAGCTCAGGCTGGCACGGCCAGGACAAAGCCAGGGCAATGGTCGCCGTGAGGATAACTGAGTTATGGCCTCCACAATATCCTTTGTGTGTGTGTGTGTGTGTGTGTGTGTGTGTGTGTGTGTGTGTGTGTGTGTGTGTGTGTGTGCGTGTGTGTCCGCGGCCTCGCTCCCAGCGCTCTAACTCGTTTATGGGAGACTTACCCTCAGGTTTGAGGCCCTGGCTCTCCGGCACTAAAACAGCCCATTAGAATTCAGCTGTGGCCAGAGCATTGACTCTCTGTCTACTCTGTCTGCTAATCCTTGGGAGGGAGATGGCTCAGCGAGGTTGGGCGGGAATACTGATTGATATGTCAGAAGTTCTTCTTGCTCTTGCCCTCGTTTCTCCATGCTCTGTGTCCAAGACTGTGTTTCGATCGTGCGTCTTGCAGGGAGGTGGCCAAAAAGGGGAGGAAAAAAAAACAACAGCTGTATAGATCTGTCAATGCCATCACGGCTCCAAGGAGGAAATATGCTTTTCATGAAACTTGGATTACTCATTCAAAGCCATGCACACAGCAGTGTGTGTGTGTGTGTGTGTGTGTGTGTGTGTGTGTGTGATGTAGAGACACAGATGGCAACGAATGGCAACTTCTGCAGGTGTTTGACTGCCTCAGTTCCTGCACCTCGACTCACTTCTGCCAGGCTAAATAAGCACCGCATCTTACTGCCTGCTCGTAGCGGGAAGACAGAAACGCAGCCTGGCAGCTAGCACAGACATGAAAGGAAATAAATGACACTTCCAAAGACTTTTCGTTTCATATAAACATTTGTGTCAGATGCAGCTCTGAGACACAGTTGAAAGGGCAACTCTTGCAGTGAGGGAAAAGATGAGGCCTTCCCCTTCCTGCTCCGACAAATCCTGCTCAGCGTGAACGCTCACCTCTTAATTATACATTTCAATTAGCGTTTCCGTGCCTGTGATGGAGAACGGGCAAATTAAACTATTGCTGCTGTGTGCAGGTTCCTGTCTGTGAGCATAGCCTCCCTTCCAGGGGCCGCTGGCTATAATTATGGCACTGGCTAAGGAGTGTTGGAGTCTCCACGGGACTGCAAGGAAGCAGACACAGAGAACACACGGCAGACAGACAACCAGACAGGCAGACAGCAACATCACAGGGATGCACCTGTAGACTTAAAGCAACACTATGGATTTTCTAGCCAAACTAGAGTAATGAATTTGCAAACTAAAAGGCACACAAAACCATCTAAACATGTTCCAAAGGGTTGCTGGCATTGTTGAAGTTGCCAAATGATGTTTGATGGCAATACAGTCAGCAACGCCAAGCTGTAACTAGAACAGAACACCACAAGGACGCGCCTGGAGATTTAACACAGGGCAAATGATGACAGGAGCTGAGGCCAGTACGGTGTTGTTGCCAACAGTGTAAACGAATGTGAGATATTTGCCACCTAAATTGCCAAACAAATAGTGTAAGTCTGCTGTGTAGGGGGTCTGCAGTGTAGCCTATTTCACACAATAGAGACAACAAAACTTTAAAAGCCCATTTTGAAAAGCCTGTCACCCAATCATAAGTAACCATAGTCAAACATCTCCCCAAAGTTCTATGGAAAAAACAAACACATCAGTCAAATGTAACATGTGTTTGGGCACCCAAGATTTACAACACCAAGCCTCAAACACCTAGTGCAAAAAGAATAGTTTCAGTGTGCTAGGCGATTTGTTAAAGCTAGTGGACAGCTCTTTGTGCTGCCCCAGACACAACGGCCTCTGTTCTGGTCTGTTCTTTTCTGGCAGACAGTCAAGGGGAAAGTGAGGGCTTGTCTATCATCCGTGTCCTCCTGTGAACCATTACTGTCCTCTCTTCTGAGTCATACGGTGGAAACCGACCCAAGCAAAGAACACCATCAAATTGCTCTGGTAATGAAGGTGATATATCCCCAGCATATATGCAGACAAGCAGTGGAGCTCAATGAACACATAAACTGTCCCCTGGGTGCCACTGTCCGGAGTCAGTCGAACTCCACGCCAACATCCACCGCTGCCAGCAAAGCTCCCTCATGCTTTGTGTTCCTTTATTAGTCTGCTTAAAAAGGAGCTTACTAAAGATGGGTAGGTTGGGCCACGCCGTGACATATGGTGAAGCGTCTTCTACAGAGACACATAAATAAGAGACTAAAAGATGGCAGAGTGGTTTAAAACCCAGAGACTCTGTGTATTCTGAGAGATATCCAGTCCTTTGGCACTGACACAGGATCAGATCAGGGGGGAGTCTAAGCACAAAGCCCATGTGGGATTCCTCACACTCCCCTCAAAATCTTCGGGGGCTTGGAGACAAAGAGAACCACGACGACCAATGCCAATTGACCGAATGAAGAGAGCCGATGGCCATCCAAAAACGCTATTGGAAAGCACATATAGCGTTTAAGCACTGAAATCTGGCAGTAGGCTACGCCTTCCAGCATTCTGGGAATGAGAGCCGAGTTGAAACACCCCACTTGTCAGATCGCTTCCATCCACATGCTTGCCTTTATGAGCCAGAATGCTGAAAACCACCTCAGATCAGCGGTGAGGGGGAAGCCTGGGATTACTCCAGTCCAGGCCTGTCAGGACCAGACAGAATTAAGAGTGGCACCACCGGTTTGCAGTAAGCCCCACCATCTCCAATAGTCTGTGTGTGTGTCTGTTTATGTGTGTGTGTGTGTCTGTGTCTCTCTGTGTGTGTGAGTCTGCCAGGTCTGGCCACGGGAAGACAGACAGAGCTCAACGTTTGTTTTTGCAGTGTTTCTGAAGCAGAATGTCACCAGCAAAGTTTGGAGATGTCACGCAACAATTCATGAAGAATAAGCAGATGTTGCTGAAATCATTTCCTTGATGGGAAGAGATGATCTTCGTGTAAACAGAGATATTTATAGAGATGTTTTGTGCCTGTGGCCATTGTTTTCCTCGCCGTCTCTCTCTGACTTATCCTGAGCTCTTGGAATATGCATTCTTACGCTAGCAAGAGGTTTGTGTGTGTGTGTGTGTGTGTGTGTGTGTGTGTGTGTGTGTGTGTGTGTGTGTGTGTGTGTGTGTGCACACTCATCAGCCTTGGTTGTTTTGATGGGTTGCTTCATGCCAGACTGTCAATGACTTTGGAAGTGGGGGGGTTTGTGAGTGTGTGTGTTTGGGAGGGAGGGGGGTGTTTTGGGTAGTGCAGAGATTTGCATTCTTGGAGGTCTGAGGCATTTTGTCTTGTGGGCAGATATTTCAGTTGTGACTGCTAAAATCATCTTTAGCCAGAGAAATAACATTCCATTGCTGTGTGTACTCTTGCGCAAGGGCTGCGAGCAAAGCATGGGAAAGACCTCACATTGCCTCCCTTGGGGAAAGAAAGGAGGAGGGAGAAAAAAGTTGGAAAGGGAGCAAATGACAGAAGACAGCCCCTTAGGGCAAACACCAGCCAGTGACAGAAAGCAGGCAGGCAAGCACACACAAACACACACACACACACACACACACACACACACACACACACACACACACACACACACACACACACACACACATAATTTGGTTAAACTATGCAGTATAGAGAATTGGGAAATATGCAGAAAGAAAATGGTTCACACACTCTCACTCTGAGAGAATGGAAATAAGAGAACATCACCAAAAGATCAGCACAGCCACAGACATGCAAAGTGTCTGTTATTAACACATACATAAATGACTACTCTTTAACACTAATGCCTTTGCTAAGTATCTTTCCATTTCTAGGAAAGAGGTAGGGAGCAGAAAAGAGAAATGCTAAACTCCAAGTCAGTAAGCAAAAAGCCCTTGAGCAGTCATATTCACCATGACGCACTCTGCCACTCTCCCTTGAAAAGCGAGTAATTGCTATGGCAACTGACAGGAATGAACGAAAAAGAAAAATCATTCCCAGAAAGCCAGCAGTGAGGGAGGGCATAGAGGGCCTGAAGGGTTGAGGGGTGTTTTATTTTTCGTTATATATTTTTTTTTACCCTCATAAAAAGCCAAAACGCACCAGGCGGAGGGGCAGAGAGGCACAGCAGGGGCCGAGG
>JAODXP020000017.1:30436271-30448771 GCA_027497455.2 Sardinella longiceps | reverse complement strand
TTGCTAGATTCTGCAGTGATGGCCGTACAGGGGGATATTATAACCTTCACCGCAAATCATTTAGCTGACAGTTAGCACCGTTGAGGTCACTAACTGACACTTGGGCAGCAGAATTTATAGTTCACGCACTGAAGCACCACACATTTGGAGAAGCAATGTTCTACACTGTGCTCCACTTGGCTCTCTCTGGAGCAAGTGTGTTGCAATGTTGGCACTAGACCCATAACAACATTAAAACCATAGACATGGGTGTTCCAATTAACAGACGAGACAGGTTTGAGATCAGCTCAATTCTACCCCCACACACACTTAATGAAGTTTAACCAAGTAATTAGAGAAAGCGAGCCAGGGCTAGCCTGTGCTGGATGGGAGGGAACGAGGAATGAAAAATGTGCAAAAGACTCCATGCCATGAGAAAGGACCTACATGAGTTACACTTGTACTTTGGCCCGAAATGTCAGTGCCTCTGCCTGCTGTTATTCTCCTAGCAGAAGTAATGGCCACTGTTTAGATGGCAGAGCCGTAATTGAAATCATTGATTCCAACCCCCGCGGAACGAGAGAACGCAGCGGTGCATGAAGTATGAATGACAGGCAACAAATGGACACAGCGCTGGTGAGGTGAGTCATGGAGTGAAATGTGCCCCGCACAATGAAGAGGAACGCTACTCTTAAAACACACAGCACAGCAGAGAAAGAGAAGAAAGGAGGCTTAGTGCTAGAAAAACAAACATGGGGGGGGGGGGCTCTCTCTTTTCTTATTTTCTCTCATCTCCTCTCTTCTTTTCTTTTCTTTTCTCTCCTCTCCTCAGCTTTGGCAGGAGACGCTCATCTGTCAACCTGAGGTGTATTCCGAGGAGAGGGAAGCCCGCAGGAATAGTGGAGGAGACATGGTGTGTGTGTGCGCATGCGGGTGTGTGTGTGCGTGCCTGTGTCCAGACACGTGTACATGGGTGGGTGTGTACAGTATGTGTGGGGGGTTTCATGGGCATGCACGTGTGTGTGTGTGCCTGTGTGAGTGTGTGTGTGCCTGTGTGAGTGTGTGTGTGTGTGTGTGTGTGTGGTGCGTGCTTGTGTGTGAACTGTGGGTGGAGAAGGGGATACATCACACGTGTGTGGAAGTATACTGTACATCTACATGTATGTGTGTGTGAGTGTGTATGAACAGAATTTTTTTCCTAACATTGCCTGGAGAGCACACCTGCTAATGAGTGGATGTCAAAGGAGACACACGCACACGCACACGCACACGCACACGCACACGCACACGCACACACACACGCACACACACACACACACACACACACACACACACACACACACACACACACACTCCTGTGACTGAGGTGCACACAAAGAGAAAGTGCTGGACAATGCAATGGATAAATTCCACTCTATTCTGTGCTGCCTACTGATCTGTGCTGCAGCCAACATGATTCAAAGTGAACTGACATCCGACTCTAAAAAGCCTGCCACTTCAAAGAGAGCATGGTGGAAGGGTTTCAAAGGCCAGTTGACAGTGATAGGTATGGGAATCATCTCCTTCGAGTGAGAGTGTGTGTGTGTGTGTGTGTGTGTGTGTGTGTGTGTGTGTGTGTGTGTGTGTGTGTGTGTGTGTGTGTGTGAGTGAGTGAGAGAATGTGGATGTGTGCCTGACCCCAAAACTGTTAAACCATTCTCCTCACACCTACTGTTCATATGCCAGTGCGTGTATGCACACACACACACACACAAACACAAACACAGACAAACACACAAACAACACACACACACACACAGCCTAGCATAACTCTTCATAGACATCTTCGCTACACAAAACACATTAACACTTCCGGCGTTGAAACATGCGAGGCACTTGGCCCAGACCACAGCCTCGCCTGGCCAGAGTCCTGCCAGAGCACTTTAGTTTCAGCCTCTTTCACACAAGAGCCTCTAGGGCACCTGCTAGACCCCACATACTACACTATGTCCTCCAACTACCCTTAGACAAGCATACTATACCTTCATGCGTTTATCTAAAGCCAGTCACCATCACTAGACTCCAACTACCCTCAGACCAGCATTTACATTGCATTTACTGCATACATTTACCCAAACACAAATCACTATCACTAGATCCAACTCCCCTCAGTCAAGCATTTACATCATGCATCTAAAGCCAATCACTGTAACTACACCACATATACTGTATGTCCTCCAACTACCATAACCTCAGCCAAGCATTTACATTTCTGCATTTCTCCAAAGCCAGTCACGATGACTAGAGCCCATAGAGTATACCCTACAGCATGTCCTCAAACGACCCTTAGCCAAACATTTACATTACATTTATTGGATGCATTTATCCACACACAATCACTATCGCTAGAGAGAGAGAGAGGAGTGGAGAAAATGTAAAAGAGATGGTGCAGGGTGTGTGTGTGTGTGTGTGTGTGTGTGTGTGTGTGTGTGTGTGTGGTGTAGTGATGGGCGTTAAGAACACAGAGCTGCTGATTTTCAGCTCTGTGTTTGTCTGTATAGGGAGGCATGGCTGCCAAAAGGCCACCCCTCCTCCTGTGGCTATCTGCTTTGTTTGCATTGGAGCATTGGATTGCATTGGAGCTCACTCGCTCGCTCGCTCACAGCCGCCGTCAGGCTCAGTGAAGGGCAGCTGTAGGAGAGTGGGATTTGCAGGCAATAACTCAGAGGGGATCGACTGCTTTGGCACACACACACACACACACACACACACTACACACACTCACTCAGACAAAAAATGACATACACACACTCACTCACTCACACACACAAACACAACACACACACACAAAGAATGCCATGTCAGAAAGACATTCACTTTCTACCACCCACACACGTGCAGACACCCGCCCAAGCATTCCTGGCACCGCCAGCCAACATCTGTGACAAAAGAAACAGTCGTCTGGGGCTGTGTTGCATATACACAAACACACACACACACACACACACACACACACACACACACACACACACACACACACACACACGTGGTGTCGTGCTCACTGGCCCTGGCGCTGCCTACAGATGGCTGCTATTTACGCTGGTAGAGCGCAGGCATATGGAGACGCCAGCGAGGATCTGTTCAAACCTCCAGTGACGGATGACTGAAGAAATGCCCTGAGACAGTCGCAAGCTTCTTCCTCTTCTTCTTCTTCTTCTTCTCTTTCTCCTTCATCGTCATCTTCCTTGGCTGTGTCTCGGGAGGTTCTGATGATTGCCTGTCTGCTCGGATGCACAATAACAACAAAAAAAAAAAGTGCGGGCGACAACAAGTTTTCGCATCAGCATAAACTTTTTCTGTGCGTCTGCGGATAACGGGTTTTTCTGGTGAGGTGGCCAGAAGCGAGAGAGACTCTTAAATAAATGAAACAACAGTGGGACTACAAAGACGACTCGCGATGTGAGCGGTGGCGGAGACCTCCGCTGTCTCATTTGGTGGCAGCAGCGGCGGTGGAGGTGGTGGGTGAGATCCCCACTCTGACATCAAACAAAGCCCTTACTACAGAATTCTGCTGGGTGGAGGACTGGGGTTTCACAGGAACATCAAATAGAGCTCCAGTCTGTGTGATTTGGATACACAACCTCCATCAGAGGGTTCAATGTCTTATCCTTTCTTTCTTTTCTTTTTTTTTCTCCCTCTTTCACGGAATCCTCGCAAGTAGAGGAGAGGCATCGGAGGCATGGACTGATTACAGCATCAAATCAAAAGCGAGGACATCCAATCCAACAATGCTGATACTGAGAGATGGGTAGCCACGGGAGAGAGGGAGCGTTTACAGTCAAAGTGATGGGATGGGGAGTAGGGGTAGCTATGACTTTCACACTTAGTTAACACACACACACACACACACACACACACACACACACACACACACACACACACACACACACACACACACACACACACACGTATACAAAACTAATTTAAAAAACTGACTAACTGTATCTTCACTTTTTTGAGAACACATTAATTCTCTTACTAGCCTAGGTCCTCCCTGCAGGGGTATGTGTGTGAGTTGGGGTGGTGGAATGTTTAACAGGCCTCACCATTCACTGCATGAGAGTGCATTACACAAGGCTATCTCTAGCTGGAGACGATGAGGAGGTAGCGGCGCTTGTGCATCCGCATCCATGCCTTTGTAGCAGTGTTAGCCAGCTCATTATCACATTAGATTACAGCACAGCAAAGTGTGCTTGAGGTGCATTAGGACCCAGAGGGAGGTGGAGAGAGAGGAGGGGAGGAAGGGAAGGGGGGTCTACCTACAGCACGGAGGATCAGACGGCAGCCATGGACTCCCCGCTGCTCACGACGCCCGGTGCAGGAGGCCAGCCTCGGCTTAGCGCGCTCTCCTCAGCAGGGACCTGAAACCACAACGGGAAGAGAGATAGGGAGGGAGGGAAGGGAGGGGAAGGGAAGAAAGAGGTGAGTCAGAGAGGGAGAGAGAGAGAGAGAGAGAGAGAGAGAGAGAGAGAGAGAGAGAGAGAGAGAGAGAGAGAGAGAGGAAATGGTGAGAAGGAGTAACGCCTAGTTATTATCCAAAAAAAAGTCCCTAACCTTGAATTAGCTCATTCTCTTTGACCTTCTAATCTCATTGTAGCACAATACAGAATACTGAGAGGGTGTGATGGCAGGGAGTGTGTACGTGTGTGTGTGTGTGTGTGTGTGTGTGTGTGTGTGACGGGGCTTTTCAGACAAGTCTATCCAGAGGCAGACAGGAGAAAAAGAGACGTGTAAAAATCAAGGCGCCTTTGGGTGATAGATGGACAGGTGGAGCAAGAGAGGCTGAGGATAAGGCCTTTGGGGATAAGGCACTAATGAGACTCTCCATCACAGTTTGGGAAAGGTGTTTATCTAAGACGCCTCCCTCCTCAACACCACACCAGGCCCAGCCAAAGACTTCCTTAACGACACAAACAAAGCTGAAGTATGATTATGGAGGGAACATAAAAGAAAGGGTCAGGGGAGAGAGAGAGAGAGAGAGAGAGAGAGAGAGAGAGAGAGAGAGAGAGAGAGAGAGAGAGAGAGAGAGAGAGAGAGAATAATTACATACAAACACAGAGAGAGAGAGAAATTGAAAGAAAGACAGAATATTTCTACAGTATAGAGACGGAGAGTAACTAGAGGGAGAGAGAGAGAGAGAGATGACAAGGTAAAGGGGGTGAGGATGGATGAACTTTTCCCAAGTTTCTCGTACAGTACCCCAACGGCAGTCGCACTGAACCAAATTCCCGCTGAGCCTGAGCAAGCATCATGAAATTGAGACGCCTTTCTCCCCCATAACATGATTTTCCACCAATTTGGGCTTAGACAAAGCTGGCTCTTCTCTGGCCCACATATGTGGGGTTGTTTCCCCGCCGTGTGCTCCATGCAGCATAGCAGCAAGATCTGCCTCTTTGGAGGGTTTGACAATGGGGCTGTTTCGCCTGTTGTCACCCCAATGGATTATGTGTGCCCCAGTGTTTGGGAACGCCGCAGCATTCCTCGGAGCGCGGGGAACTGTGTGAGGAAACGCTCCTTGCTGAGATCCTTTGTGCTTTAATGTGTTCAAAGTGGCCACCAAGTGCAACTCAGAGTGAATGGATAAATATATCCAAGTGTAATTCGCCTGCTCACAGAGATTCTGTACATACACACAGACACACACACGCAAATATGCACAGGCATAATCCACACACACACACACACACACACACACACACAAAGCTCAATAAATCTGAAGGCCTGGGGAGTGTTTAAAACCCCATTTACTCCAGCATAAAGAAAGCAAATCTCACAAAGGCAGAAAAGAAATCTTTCCAGCAGGGATAAATTGGTATTAGCTAATTAGTGGGGAAGATTAGAGGAGACCTTGCTGTATCGGCTCCCGGCCCCGTTCCTTCACAGCCCCCTCCCCCCCACCCTTCCCTCTCTCTCTCTCTCTCTTTCTTACTTCATCTCTCTTTCTCTCACTTCCTCCCTCTCTCTGTCCCTCCCTCCCTCTCTGTCTCTTTCATCCTTGCTCTCTCAGTTCTTCTCTTCGTCTCCGCAACCCTTCCTCTCGTATTGATCGCTCCCCAGCTTAGAGACCTCGCCAATCAAAAGCATGGCCCTGAGGATTGACTTTGATTAACTCCGACAGGTAGTCATACGCAAGTCGCCCTTCGCGCCCTGCCTGTTAGCACTTCTGATTCAGAGTCATCCAACTCCAGTGAATACAGGTGTCAAAATCTAATGTGAGACCGTCAGAGGTTGCCTGTATGTGTCACCGAACCTAGTATGTGAGCGCGCTTGTGTTGAGTGGCTTATTATCCCAGTGTCACGGTGCAATTAGATAGAACAGATAATGTTAGGCTCTCTGACTGATGGAAGTGTGTTCCGGTTCGACGGAACGATTGATCTGTCGCACTGCTCTCGCGTGGGACACAAACCATACTGGATGGGAGACACACAATCTTGGGAGGGTCTTTAGGCGAAGATGAATGTGATGATTCACAAGTGAAATACCGCTTCTCTTCGCTGCACTTAATGGATTTCCGAGGTTGCCCCCACATCTGTGGTATGCGTTTTAAAAAAGGTATAGCACAACCTCTAACACAACCTTTTGCATGCGAAGGGTAATCTAAAAAAAAGTCCATAAATAAGAGGCAGAAGAGCTGTGACGGCAGTTTAAATCCTGGTTTCATGCTTAAGAGGGACACATTAAGCGGGTCAGCAGCAGTGTGTGGAGCAGGCCTGAGCTGCCCCAGCCTGTGTCTGTTCCTGAGCCTGTTATGGGCTTGATTTATGGGGACGGACAGCTGAGGGGGCCTCCCTGGTGTTGAGCTCAGAGCTGAGAGGGGGATTCTGGGGCTCCATATGGAGAACCCTGCCATGACTCCAGCACTGCTCACCGGGGGGTGGGGGGTCTGAAGGGAGTGGGTGGTGGTTGGGGGTTGGGGGTGTGGGGGAGCTGGCAGCTTTTGCGCCAAAGCCAATGGGGCAGAGGGCAAGCAGCGGCTAAACTGTCAGAGCAGACTAAACCTGGAAATCAAACCTCTCACTTGAGAGTGGAGGTCGCCCTTCAAACGACCCCCCTCCACACACACACACACACACACACACACACACACACACACACACACGCACAAAGTTGTGGAGTTCAAATTGTACTGTATTATGTGACAGAAGCAGGACTGAGAACAAAGCACTCATAAGCAACACACTTTAGTGCACAGTGAATGGGTGAAGTTCCACACTCCCCTTACTGACTGTACATGGACACAAGCCCTTTTGTTTAGAGACTGTGTTTTAAAGAAGCCCAATTCCATTAGGGCACTGTAAACAACTGCCTTTCTCAGGTCAGTCTGATTGTTTTGCCATATTGATTTGTGCTCCAACATTTGGCAGGGCACTTAAAACGTCTAAACTTGGCACGCGCAAACAGCCTGTTGTCTCATCAAACCAGTAAACATTTGCTCATGCAGAGAAACATCCAGAAGGCTCCGGAGATCTTGTGGGTGCAGACCTTCCAAACACATATCCTTCAAAAGGTATTCAGAGAGCACAACATCCAGCCAGGCAGAGCACAGCACAGTCACCGTCACCAGGCCCTCTCCCTCTCTCTCTCTCTCCAAATAAGACAAATAAACTGGTAATGACATCTCACACTGTGCAGGACTATTTCTGGGAGGCACAAGCTGTGCAGAACTTCCACAAAACTCTGTGTTCTGGCTCACCACCAGCGTGAACATGGACTAGAGAAGCTGAACTGAACTGATTCGCGTGCAGGTTTCCACTCTTATCTCAAGCCTATCTCAAACCACTGAAATCTACAAACAAAAAGCCTTTTTTTCCCCGTATGCCGGATGGAGGAAAATAATTCTCTTATCTAAAATTGCCTTTGGGAATACATTGCTAACAATGGTTCTGCACTTTTCTCTGTATCTAATTATTTGGGCATGGGGGAAGGAGGGGGGGGGGTGATGAGCATTAAACAAGAGCCCACAATGCACAAAGAATTTTCTGGAGTCAGTAGCCTTACCCAAGTCAAAACAAAGTGCACACATTTCCCAAACCCATGATGTCTGTGAGGTGCACTACAACGCTGCATATTCTTCATTTCAGTCCAGAATCACAAGTCTGGAGTGTGCAAATTGCAAGCCAGGAGTCTATTCATGCATCTGTACAAATAGCGAGGCTTAGCCTAATCATAATACGTCGGTGCCAGATTTGCCACCTAGGCTAATCCAACTAAACACACACTGCAATATACACTAAGGATTCATGCTTTCTGCATCCATGAAAACACACACCCACCATCTTGAACTCAGAATTACACACACACACACACACACACACACACACACACACACACACACACACACACACACACACACACACACACACACACACACACACACACACAGGGTTTCTCTCCGTAAGGCTTTGGCTCAGATTCAGCATCTCACCAAGGTTTTGTCTCATCACTACTTTAACTGATCCCTGAGAGGTTGAATGGAGTTAGGAAGGAGTGTGTAACAGACCACATTTCAGATAAGATAGGATAGGATAAGATAGGACTGGATAGTACTTTATTCAGCCCGTAGGAAATTCAAGTGTTTAGTTTAGTGCTTCCCTCAGATGCCAGCACACTCCCCCTTTGCTGTGAGCCGTCCGGCTCCCCTCTGTTGGAGGCCATAGTCTGCTCACTCACTCTAATTGATCTAATAGAACGCAGGGGGAGAGAGTGGAGCAGGCGCCGGTCGGAGCACCAGATGAAATGTCACTGAGCACGCTCGACCCAATCCATCACACACACACACACACAAACACACACACACAGTCCACGGACAGAGGGCCAAATGACGACATTAAATATGTAGTTGGGAAGCATTAGACTTGGGCAATGTGGCTGGTGACCTCTGCAATGTGGCGGGGTTGTTTCACCGACTAGGCCACAGCACGTGCACCACAGCCTGCCTCAGGGGATGGGCCCCGAAAAAAAAGAAAGAAAAATGACTGGGATGTTCCACCGCTAGGGCTCTTCCTGTCCGCAGTCTCCATAACAACGGGACTGTGGAATGGAAATCAGTGGTGAGCGGCGCTGTAGTAGCCCATGTGACAGGGAGAATGACAGACTGTGGGATCTGTTACACTAACTGTAGGAAAGAAACTTTTTTTTTTTTTTAAATAACAACCACACGTGCAGAGAATAAACTAGAGTCTTGTTTGAGGAAGGAAGACAGAAAGAAAGCAGGTGGATATGGTACATTAGTGGTGAGACTGAAGGAAATGACATCATGTGAGGAAATGACATCATATGAGGACAATTATTCAGTTCTTCCACTGGACAGCCAAGCTACACAATGCATCCATTTGCATTCCACAGTTATGATCACTGCATCTGACATGCATTGTGTAAAGCCTGATTAAAAAGGATAATGAAACTCCTAAACCTAATTGGGTCCATCTCTGTGGAACAAAAGCCTCGCTGTTTGTTGATGCATTACAGAAAAAAAAAAAAAATGGCTCATCGCTTGGCGAATCCAAAGCGGGGCAAGGAGCATGTCACGTCACGGCCTGGCATTTCTCCTCATCAGGCTGAACCAAAGGGGGGCAGCGGGAGGAAGACATCTCAATTTGGGATTTAGCGGGTTCTGCTTCTGGCCCATTAAATGGAAGTTGTTTCCACTCTGGAAAGCCGGCGCTACTGTCATCCGTATTAATTACATGCTTCTCCCCATATGTCATGCACATGTGAGGAGCCCAGTTGAGCCGCGACCCCTGCTAACTGCTCGCTGCTATCTGCAGAATTGATTCAGCGCGGTGGCAGGCCATAATCAAAACCACCTACGGCTGCTACATCCATCACGGGGACAGGGGACAGGTGCCGGGCCTCCATAACCAAACAAGACAAGCAGAAAATTATAATGATTCCTCTAGCCTCCTACGTACTGTAGCTCCATTGTGATTCTGTGACACAGAGAGTTGGCCATCAACTTGTGATGAGTTTTTCTTGTGTGTGTGTGTGTGTGTGTGTGTGTGTGTGTGTGTGTGTGTGTGTCACCAGTTGTGTGGAGGGTGCTCTTCTGCACTTGATCTAGACTCACAGTTTCTTTTTATTCCCAAGCTTCCTGACTGTAGTTGAGTGTCAGGGTGGGCGTGAGATGGCAGTGGCGCGGGTGTGCTTCGGCGTAGGAAGGACTCGGCAACACATTTGCCTCTTCCAAGCGTGAGTGGCAGTGGATATCTGTGCTGCTCGTGCAGCACAGCACAGCACAGCACAGTACAGCTCAGCACAGCAGAACATTAAAGGGCACTCTCTCTTCTCTCTTCTCCCTTCCCATCTCCTCTCCTGTTCTGGCCCTTCATCTTGTTCTGCAGGCTCTTTTCCATCTTCTCTACTCCTTTTCCTGCATTACATGCTGCCTGCAGCAACAACTTCTTGGCAATGAATGTGTTTGAAGACGCTTCTACTGTATGCACTGTAGGCATCCTGGCTATGCCCTTAGCCTTGATCATAGAGCGATCCAGTTATGCTAGGTGGAGTACTCCTAATGAAAACAGCATATTGTAGCATGTTACTTTTCTCGATTTCCGACAGCTGCCCTTACCAACATTCTATAATATGACCTCCTGGATGGATTGCTGATCAGAGCCAAAAATCATCAACCCTCTGTTAGAGCATTTGGACATTTGGGCAGCATTGCTGTGGGAAAACTCATGGAAATCATTTAGTATGTGAAAAACTGCTACAACAACCAGATGTCTTTTTTAACACCACATCCTGTGTATGATTGAAACTGTGAAAGCCTCATATTCAGGATAGTGAAGTGCATGTAGAAACAATTCTTGAAAGGTTGTTATTCAAAGCCAATCATCCACAGTAGAGTGCAGAGATGTTACAGGCTACTGAGTTTGTTTTTGCTTGTTTGAGCTCTCTGTGGCGCAAGTGAAGAAGGGCAGATCGATGCCCAGACGCTGTGCAAGCAATGAGGCTGAATCACAGAAACACCTCAGTGCCAGAACTGTCACCTGCGTCGACTAAACACACACAATGAGCCGCATCTCTTCGCCTCCTCATCACAACAAGCCCTCACGCATCCAGCAGACAGAGACACACTCCACTCATCAGCAGAAAACACACGTCACACGTCATTCACTCCTGTAGTCCCATGGGTGTTCGCTACGCTCATTAGCAAGGTCAGAGCATTGGGCACGAGCATGCCAAACACCAGGCAACAGGAGGCACCTCAATATGAAGCCTTGTCTAAATAAGGAGAAACCTTACTAAGTGGGTGCACTGTTATTTATCTTTTGTCTCTCTCAGTCACACACACACACACACAGACGCACGCACACACACACACACACAAATAAAGCTCATTTCCAACAACTCAGATCAAAGCATGGTGAGGCAAAGGAACAGGAAGCCAGATGGTATTGTTAACAAGGCATTGCCTCTTCGGTTAGTGATGACTGGAGCGGTCTGAAACGGTCTGACGACGACTAAGCAAAAAAAAAACAACAACCAAAAAAAAAAAAAAAAAAAAAAAACAGTAATAGAGATCAGATGACTGTTGGGGAGTCAGAGCCAAGTTCCACCGCATCATTGCATCATTCTTCCGTCAGCATCGGGTGACCATTTTGGGGAGGTCACAGCGTGTGTGACCTCCGCCTGTGGGCGCTTCACCAGGCGTTCCGGCACAGAGGGACACTGTCAGCCCGGGTGACAAGGGGGGCCGAGCACGGAAAAGAGCGGCCTCTCGCCTTGATGTGACAGCCTGCTTGTGGCCGGCGGGAACTACTGAACCGGACCGGGCAGACCTCAGCTGGCTCCTCAGAAGGAGGAGAGGAGAGCAGAGGAGAAGAGAGGCTTGGAACGGCTCAAGCTCCAGAATTTAGCACAGCGGCCTGGAAGTCACACAAACGCACAAACACCAAACACACACTATATTTACACAGGCAAGCCCCAGGAGTGGAGCAGGGCCGCATCAATAATGCATGTGACAACAGCCACTTGTCTTTTTGGTGTGTGTGTGTGTGTGTGTGTACGTGTACGTGTGTGTGTGTGTGGGGAGGGGGTTCAAAAGACGATCATCATCACTGAAGGCAGCAGTGGAGCAGTGTGTGTGTGTGTGTGTGTGTGTGTGTGTGTGTGTGAAGGCGAGTGAAACAAGGGACAAGTATCGCACTAGTAAGAAAACCAAAAGCAAATGGTTGATGATGTAGCACACTCCAAGAGAAGTGTGTGTGTGTGTGACCACTGAGTTTCTTCATCTGATGGCCTCTATGAAGTAGCCAATCAGAGGCCATTAGAAGAGGTGCACGGCTCACGTGGCCCCTCCTCATCAATGTATCTCTCCTGTTTGTCCTCATTCCAAATGACTGCCAGCCATACTGCATATTTACAGTGCAGCCTACAGTATGGAGTCTCTTCTGAGCGCGGTCTGTAAGGAGAACGCATTATCCACAAGGGAAAATCTTTATGCGGTACAGTATGCAATGAATTAATCATTATTATT
>JAODXP020000017.1:30403771-30433771 GCA_027497455.2 Sardinella longiceps | reverse complement strand
GAGAGAGAGAGGAAGGGGGTGTGAGCAACAGAGGGAGGGGGGCATAGGAGGTGAGAGAGTGAGAGCAGGAGAGAAGAAAAGAGTGAGAAGGAAAGCGAGCGAGTACAGGGGGAGAGATGATGCCGAGAGAGATCGAGAATGAGCGCAGGAGCCGCGAGATAAGATGGAGAAGACAATACTGAGGATCCTTTTTCCCTGTTCCCGCTGTGGATCTATTTCGCCACTAGCTGTCACTCGATCCGCCAGCCAACATTAATAATTCAGGCGTGGCTAAAAGTTCCATTATGATGAGTTACTCACACAAGAGGAAGAGAAAGTAACACAAACACTCTGGGGAGCTGAACTCACACTCACTGAGGAATGGTAATGATGTGTGTGTGTGTGTGTGTGTGTGTGTGTGTGTGTGTGTGTGTGTGTGTGTGTGCGCAGAAAGAGAGTGAGCGAGGCAGGAAAGAGAGAGTGAGAAAGAGAGGTGGATTGGCTGAGAGCAACAGACAGACAGACAGACAGACAGACAGACAGACAGACAGACAGGCAGGGAGAGATGGAGAATGTGATGGGCAGACATCCCAGTGCAACGGCTCAGCTTCCTATTGCCTCTTTCCAAAGCTCCTCTGGGGTCTGGGTGGAACAGCTGTCTGCTGACCAAAGAGCTCAACCTCCACCTCAGATTGAGACAATGAATGGATGAATGAAAAGATAGATGAACAGATGGATGAATGAATGAGCACAGTCACATTCAGGGACTAGGCCTATTCCAGTTTTAAACGGAATATTGGCGGCATTTGAGTCACGCCAGATTTGATGGAAATTGGAAAAGAGGAAGAGTCTGCAAACCGGAATATTGGCACTACTCCATTCAAAAACAGAATAATCCTGCATATAACTCAATAAATGAATGAATGAATGAATGAATGAATGAATGAATGGGTGGATACTGATTTTCCAAAATCAGACTGAGCAGCCACAGCCACACCACCACAAACAGTTGATAAGCATAATAGAAGTCTTAACTCAGCAACCTCTTGCTTCCTATTCCAATATTAAAGCTACATTCAGCAACTCTTTTAAGGGTCAAATTTCGTGCAATTGTCATGTTATTCTGGAAGTAGTACATGAAAAAGGCTATTTCAGTGATAATCCAGCGCTCCCTATAGCTTTCCACCAATCAGGTTCGGAGGGAGGGATAACTGCCTGTCGATTACAACTGGGAGCAAGCCGCTGACAACGTACTGCAGCGAAGGAGGGATTTGAGAGGCCATTGAGGAGCGTAGTAGAGACAGGGGGACGGACCAACGAGTTGCATGATTTTTAATTTTTTTATTACGTAGACTTGCCGAATACAGCTTTAATCAAATGAAATAGCATGCTTGAAAAGCTATTCAGATTTCCATTCAGTTATAAAAGAATGTTTTTATAACCCTTTATAGATGTTTCTAGACTGACGACCTTTTCTAAAGCTCAAAATAGACCTCTCCACGCTTTTCTTCCAATTCTTTTAGTGTTTTCATGCTTCACCAAAGCATTCTAATGCAATGCACTAACTGTGCTGAAATCATGACAGAAATGTCTGCAGTGGAAACAACACACAGAAGCGCAACAATCATTTAACGTCCTCTTAATTCAATCAAAGGGCCCATTTACCCAACTAACCGGTAAATTGCTTTAGAGGAGACATTTTCATATTTTCCCTCCCCTTTGAAGAAATTAGTGCCCATGTTTAAATGCTACAGCTGACATGAAACTCCATGGAGCCAAACCGTAATATATGATGGGACAGAGAATAGCTCACATCAGTGCAGTTGCATAACAGCACTCTTTAAAACAGCCTCCGGGTCGTACAGGCCTTGTAGTGGAAAGCCTATTATGGGATTTAAATGTGTGTCTGTCACAAAATTATTTGTAGTAACATTTCATCCAAATATTACGGAATTCTGCGAAAACAGTCTTAACAATCCCTCAAGCCTCTTTCACTCATCAGACACATTAGCTACTAAACAAAAGGATTTCCGCACAGTACCACAGGCTTATGAGAAGATTTTAAAGATTTCTTTTTTTTTCCAGGTGGCTTTCTTGGTCCAGAGGAGAGCCGTGTGTGGCAGGCAAGAATTCTGCCATCAATCTGTTTGCCCTAGATCAAAAGCATTTGCATATAAAGACATAATATAGAGACGTAACATAGAGACGTAACATAGAGAATGACTGAGGTTGGTCAGTGTCATCAAAGGATCACCAGCGCTTCATTCTGGTTAATCTTGTCAAGTGTAAATCCCTCATCAAATGATCCCTGATTACATGTATGCTTCATACTGTATTCACCAAAGACTACCCGCCCCCCTCTCCCACATTTATTACATCAAACTGGCTTCCACCAAGCTGACATTTCAATTCATGTTCTTTGAAGTGTTGGAGAAAGAAACAGAAGCAGAGAATAATTCATTAACTACATGGTTTTGATAAATATAGCTGGCTCCTTGCCTGCATTCACCTACTGTACAGTAAAGTCGGTGTGTGTGTACAGTGTGTGTACATGTGTGTGTGAGTGTGTGAGTGTGTGTGTGTGTGTGTGTGTCTATGTACAATGTGTGTGTGGTGGGTGAATGCAGAGTGAGCTAATGGATCTTAGCGTCCCTGAGCCTCTTCTCTCTTCACCAACACATGATCTATTCAGGTTCCCAATGGAAAAGAACCTTCTGTTCAAGAAAAACTACGTAAGATCTAACAACTAAGAGACAATGACATAAAATGAACAACATTAACATAACTACAGGCAACAGTTATGCATCGCATGTTGGGTAAAGTAATTGAAAATACAATCCATCTTGTTAACAAAAAAAAAACACTGCCCTAATTATCATAAATTCTCAAGGTTCATTGTAAATTCACAGCATGTGTATTGGGCTCAACTTGAACGTTAACACCCAATGTTATGGTTTAACAATGAATACAAAGTGCTACTTCAAAGACACCAAGTCAAATGCCTTTCCTCAGGGGGAACCCAGAGAAGAGCTGGAGAAAGACCTCTATGTGTGTGTGTGTGTGTGTGTGTGTGTGTGTGTGTGTGTGTGTGTGTGTGTGTGTGTGTGTGTGTGTGTGTTTGAGATGAGGAGCAGGGGAAGGTAGCGTTTGACTGGGTCTGAGCACTAACCCACCCCAGCAAACAAGCAGTGCTGGTGCTCCTGTCACTATTGCAGCGCAGACTTGCAAACCCGTGGGGACGCATTAAAATACCACCAGGGCTTTTGTTGTTGCTGCCTGCTTTTGCAGCCTGCCATTAGGACAGAGACCTCCCAGATAGTTCTGCAATAATGAACTCCCACAGCACACCATTGTGCTGGACAGAATAAAGCGAGACAGAAGAAGAAAAGAGAGAGAGAGAGAGAGAGAGAGAGAGAGAGAGAGAGAGAGAGAGAGAGAGAGAGAGAGAGAGAGAGAGAGAGTCATTAATGGGTGGTGAACTAAAATATGGGAAAAAAACAAAACAGGATGTTGCATGGAAATGATACAGAAAATAGGGATGATGCATTCTCTCCCTCCCTCCTGGTAAACATTGCTGTTACTTGTAATAAATCTCATCAAACCAAGTACAAAAAAAAATAAGTAAACCATGTACACAAAAATAGTAAAAGAATAAATGTGTGCCTTTAATATGAGGGCTAGCTAAGTGCTTGTCCCCTTTGGGTAAAGAATGTCAGTATACAAACGTATACGTTTTGGTAATCTTGTTGGCATGGAGAATAAAAAAAAGCATCTCTTTGAAGATGTATGACTGAAAGATCCATTTCAGAGAGCCAACCATGGATAAACAGAAGGCTCTTATTTTAAGGTGTGATGGAAATAAAACAAGGCGTAGGAAAATGAGATCCCCTGACACAAGTAACTTCAAGACCACCTCACCCCAGTGTGCACTCTTGAGAATTACAGGTACCACAGTCTTGAACTTGTGCAGTTGTGCCACAGCCTCAGGCCTACAACAACATGGCGGGATCAGGCTTTGTCTGGTTTTAAAGTTGACTGTGGAAACCTTGAGATTACTCTGAAGTCCAAACACAAAATGCAGAGGAAGTTTCATGTTTGTAACACACTTCCGGCTAATTTCAGTCTTGGACATGAAACATTTCTCCTTTCAAAGGCACTTCATCCTTGATCTTGATGTGCCAAGGCAACTCATTCTTAAATATGCTTGAGGCTGTTGTTTTCTCAAACAGCACACAAAATGGCTTCTTCTACACTTCCCAATGCTTTCTCTCTCCTTTTCCAACCATGAGCATTTCACTGAACCTCCTGCTTCTCTTAAGAACTTGGCCTACATCTCCCATGAATTCATGCATTCATGTGTCATGACATCACCAGTTCTGAGGCATTCCTCCCAAGTGTCCTAATCCCTGAGCTGCGGAATGGCTGGGATTCCGTAAAGCAAGTATTCTGTAAAGCTAGGCTGCGTGGACCCCAGCATCCAGTTTCATCACAGAAATGTCAGTCATGACAGCTGAGTGCCTCTCTGCAACACTGCAGTGGCCCGGGGTGTGTGTGTGTGTCTGTGTGTGTGTGTGTGTGTGGATGTGAATGTGTGTGTGTAGGGAGGGACTGCGCTCTTGGCCGGAATGCCTCTGAGTCACGCAAGGAGAGGAGAGGAGAGGAGAGCTGGGCATGGCAGGGCTGTTGCCAAAGAGGCCCAGGCCTGGGCCTAAGCGATAGCAACTCCGGCCTTCGATACCAATTTCACTATGTCCCTTCTGAACACCCCCACCGCAATTTCTGCATCAAAGACCTTGCCTCGCTCTGCGCACATTCAGAGGCAGAAAGCCAAACGGGGTGCTGGCGATTTGATAAGACTGCGACACAAAGCTTCTAAGGGGCTGATATTAGTTTCGGGCCTTCGGAGGAAACAAATCAAACATGGACTGCTGAAGAATCTACTAGAACTCCTGGGGGAAATCCAGTCAGCTGCCTCTCTCTCTATTTCTCTCTCTCTCACTCTCTCTCTCTTGCCATCTCTCTTTTCAGATTTGGCAGTGGTCTGCAAGGAGCTGAGGCATGAGTTTGAGGAGCTGACCCAGCAGGGCCACAGATAAGGAGAAGCATTCCACGGAGACGGCTTCTGTCAGAGACCATGTACAGAACCGGGGGGTTGGGGGAGAGATAAGAGACGACGAGAGAGAGTGAGGCTCAGAAATCTTCTGAATGCACGCTTGGTCTCCAGCCCTCCCAGCCTGTCCAGAACCAGTCCGGGGGACGATTTATTCCGTTCTTTTTCGCCCAATTGGAAACCGTATTCTTTGATTTCCGGAGTGTTGCATGTCTGAGGAGTTTTCTCACTCCCAGTGGAACTCCAGAATTTTTGCCAAAGTGTCAAAGAAAAAGGAAGAAGAAGAAAATCAATCCAGTCTCAGTCATCTGGGTTTTTCCCCGGCACGGGGAGAAGTCTAGAAGGTTTGGAGAAGAGCTTGTGGAAAGGAGTAAACGCTCCTTCCTTCACGTGGCTGGCTGGCTGGTCGGTCTGCTCCGCTCTGCTCCTCTCTCCAATCAGCCCGTGGCAAAGTGTGTGCGACAATCTCAGCCTCAGCCTCCGGAGCACAGCTTTATTAATATCTGCATCAAACCATTTGACACGGCTGCTGCTTGCCACATTCAGTGGGGGGGTGAACAGCTGGCTGGCTCTGATAGTGCCGGGGCTTCTCACTGTCACTCTCTCTCTCTCTCTCTCTCTCTCTCTCTCTCTCTCAGGCCTCTGCAAAGCTAAGAGACTGGATGTGGATGCGCGACAAACGACAACGCTCCACGTGTTTGGAGCAAATTCAGGATACAGCACGTACTGCCACAGTTAGGACACATTGCAGCTTCCTCAAAAATCTTTGAACTCCTTGGTAACCAAAGTTACCATGCCTTTGCTGGTGGGATGGTGATTAAACGGATGGATTGTGTGTGTGTGTACATGTGTGTGAGTGTGTGTGTGTGTGTGTGTGTGTGTGTGTGTGTGTGTGTGTGTGTGTGTGTGTGTGTGTGAGAGAGAGTGGGGAAGGGGGTGGGGGTCGTGTATGCCTAGTCAAGATATCAACTGAGAGTAGCATGGCAGTGCGATACTATTAGCCCATGCACAGATTAGAATGGGAGCGGGAGATGGGAGTGAGACGGTCACACGTGAATGATTTAAGAGGAGCTTGTGACTGAGGCTACATGATTAATCTCATCGTACAGCAGACACATGGAGTACAGCGGGTCAATTACAGGGAGCTCATAGAGGTAATTAGCTTTGGCCTACGTGTCCTGTTCCACCAAAGAGAGGATGAGAATAGAGATACTGTATATAGGGACGGAAGAGGGAGATAGAAAGGGAGGGACAGATAAAACAGGAAGGAAGGTGAAATTGACCTTTTCTCCGGAGCAGCTGCAAACAGTGGCTGAGCACAGGGCTGGCGGAGACTACAGAGATGAGAGTAATTGAAAAATCGTGTAGCCCCTGTTTGCAAGCCCAAGTACACAGGGCCTTTGGGGGGAGGGTGGTCTAAGGTTTTCACAAGACACTCTCTGAGTGAGAGCCAGACTTAAGCTATCGCGGTGTTCTTAGAATGCAGGGGTGGAAGGGACAACTTGTGTTGTCGAACAAATCCATTTTCACAGCAGAGGGAGTGGTAATGAAAACACAAACACACATCTATCTACAAGCAACACAGAAAGTGGTATGAGAGAGAGAGGCTTTGGAATTCCACTCTTGTCGCTCCCCTTTGCCAAGCTTCATTTTTATTTCATCTACCTAATAGAAGAGAAGATTGAAAAACACATTCAGAAAAGAAAGGGAAAAAAAATTCCATGCCTACAAGTCCTCTCACGAATTCTCCAGAGCACCACATCACAGCAATTCGTTGGGGAAGCACGCTGCACACAGCACAGGGTATAGTGGGAAAACACAAAAACCACAAGTATTTTTTGTCAGTAAGAGGTCATAAAAACACTAATCTGGTGGTCCTATAGCACCATGGACATATAGCCCACAAGCTTGCACAGGCACATGTCAAAATCTTACATGCACTTAGGGAGCCTGGATCTGGGACTTTCAAGTGAATTCCAGGGTCTTCTTAGTCCAATTCTTTCTCCAGTCACTGTCAGATTCCCACTTTTCAAAAGCACTCTGCTCTTAGGTCCCCCATCACAACAAGCCACCTGAGAAATTCTACAAATGCCTGGAATGACTGCGAAGCTTAAACCGGTGAGTCTGTCACAACACAACACCACGCAGCAGAGCAAAAGCACAGCAATGATCGCACTTACTGTCCATCCATGCGAGTCTGAAAACATAAACAATGGCTATGCTGTACAGGGAGCTCAATTAACCTAAAAGGATGCTGACGGTTCTCGTCAATCATGTCGTTAATCAGCGCGCGCCCATGTGTTGCAAGGTAAAGGGGTGGGTCTCTTAACAGATGGTGGCGTGCTGGGCTGCAGCTGTGAGCGCATGGCATACCGCTTGCCCAATGCAGTAAAAACACACCTTGAAATTCATCCTGAACCCTGGGCAACGAAGTGTAAACGAATGCATGAATATCACCTGTTTCAGGTGAAAATGTCAGATGGCAATGAAAATGTAATAGACAGAAGAGTTAAAAAGTTTAAAAAGCTCATGGAGATTTATGTAAACTGTGCAGAGTCACATAGCCAATCTGAGCACCTATTTTCAAAAAGTAGCTTACTTTGATGTAACACATGCATGCAACAGACAGTGGATATTTGAAAGAACTCAAAAATGCGGAGGAGTTATCAGCTGCTTTCTTCTGAAGACAAACAAATCTTTAGGCACACAGATAAAGAATAGTAAAGTATATGTTGGGTCCTTCAACACAACAAATTTGCCTACAAGTAAACTTTGTGTGTTTAAGTATGAAAGCAAACATTACATTATCTCTACTGTGGCCCTGGCACTGAAGTAGTGCTAATTTTCGCACGTCCTGGTGACTACAGCGGCACGCTCATATAAAGGACTGCCACTGAGCGAGGTGTGAACAACCAGGGGGAAAAAAGCAGCTCGGAAATTCACCACAGAGAGAGAGAGAGAGAGAGAGAGAGAGAGAGAGAGAGAGAGAGAGAGAGAGAGAGAGAGAGAGAGAGAGAGAACACAACACCACACCACACCGCAGGATGGCAGAAAATATGCAATCAGCCCTCTGCTGAGGAAAAAAAGCACTAAATAACAGGGTATATGTTGCACACTGTAAGGACCGTGGCATTTGGAGAAGCTTGAACTGTGCCCAGGCTGATTAAGTGAAATGACAATGGATGTCTTGTTTTTCTCCCACTGGGTGCAGTGAGACAGGGCGGGCTTGTTGTTTCGGGGGAATGGATTTGGACATGGCATATAAAATGCCACAACACAGCAGTAGGGTCATGAGCACTTAATATTTTACAGTGTGCCAGTGATTATGGGTGCTTCACACATCTTCAATCCAGCCCTGTTGGATTTAATGAAAGGGCAGCTGTCTGGCTCCATTACATGTCTAGTCATACCCTATGACAAAAAAAGAAAAAAAGAAACTTCACACTTCCATTAGCCTACAACAAAATGTGGAATTTCCAGCCTACAGTACAGTACCTACAGTACAGGCTATGGTTGATGAAAACCAAATGATTATGGAAATGTAGGCTAATGCTATAGGCCTATGATTTAAATTCATCAGAGGTACAAAAGACTAGGCTAAATTTGAAAAATTAATTGAGATTTAGGCTAATCACTTGAAGAATGTTTTATGATGTATAACTGTTTACTTTTAAAGGCCTCTATATACTTTATTAGAGCATCATGAAAGTGTAGGCTAACGCCTGTATGGCAAAGGTCCAATCTGTTTGTTTAACATGTCATTAGTGAAGGCCGAGAGGAATAGACTGCTTTCCAATACGTATTATTCCTGCATACTGTCTAGATGGATTTCCAATAGGCCTGATTGTTATTCCCAAACACTCTCAGGAAGGATCTCCAATAGGCATTAATGCCGCATACTGTAGCATTATTCCCAAATATTATCAAGGGGGATCCATTTCATGTAAATATTCACATCACATCATTCTACAGGCATCCAAGATTCATGGAGGTTGGATCAGGAGCTCACTCGCAGGACCAGTAGCCTAACTCAGGATGAATATTTCACATCTCCATAAGATGGTAGTGGCTAATGTGGTCCTAATATCCTATCATATTTACCTCATGGCTTTTCAGAAACAGTTCACCCAGCAATAAAAGCAGAGGCAAAGAGGTGTCAACACGAAGAGAGGACTGATTATGCGATAGTGGATCATCTTAAAATAGACGAGGATGTGTAACCAATGTGTTCATTTAAAACACTCAGCAAGCAGCTTAATTAACGTTAGGAAAGTTCCACCGAGTCATACAAAAATTACATTACATACAAAAATTACATCTGTAGGTAGGATGTGCTGCGGTACACTGTAACTTAAGTGTGTATCTGAAGCATAACACCTCAGGTTTTTTTTTCTATTTTGATTTGTTTTTTTGTTTATTTTTTGCTTGCTTTCTCACCCCGCTTCTCCTACTAATGAAACATCTAGAAAACTGAAACACAAGACCAACTGCTGCTCAAGTAACCAACTCTTCGGAAGCCTCTAAGGGATAGCCTAAGCCATTATGTGAAGGTGATTATTCTTCAGCCTGAATAAGGTCAGACAGCAAACTCAAAGTATGTTATCTCCACAATCTGCACTCTGACTTTGCAGTCTGTCTTTGCCTCCTGTCTTGTTCTCGTGACACCTCCACTTGGCTCCAAAATTGCGGAGATAACACTTCCACAGCAAAACGCAGAGCTAAAAAAATTGTCCAATTAATTCTAAACACCTCTCAGGCAAACACACACACTATTTCTTTCTTTCCCTCTCTCTCTCTCTCACACACACACACACACACAAACACAGAAGTCGGAAAAAGGGCTGCATGCTTTGCCAAACAGGCATTTTATAAGGCTGATGGTGTTTGTGTTGACGCCCACATGTGAATGCCATTATCCAGGCGGATTTGGGGCAGGGTCACACAGTTCACACAGTTCTCTGGAGGTCACCTGTGGCACACACTCCTTTTAAACAAAGACCGTGACACAAATGGGGAGAACAAAAAATCCAAAACCCTGAAGGCTGGGCTACTCAGCAGCTTGTGTTGGTGCAATGTCAACTGCATTCCAGTTTCCTATTACTATTAGGCCTATTACAGTCCTTATTTTTTAAACATAAAAATGGCGTAATCATGGCGTAAAATGATGCATGGAAAGGCCCGTTTATTTCTGGTTTCACTTAAATTGAGTAAGAAAACCATTTGGTTTCAGTGAAACGGGTTGGATGATGAAGTTAGTCTTTTGCAGCAGACAGATGATGAACTCAATGGGGATTCTAGGCTATTCTTCAGAAAAGCAGGTGCTGTTTCACTGTTCTCTTCACCAAGTGCCATTTGGCATGCTACCTCCTTTCATGGGCTTTGAAACTAATAGTCTCCAGATAATTACCAAAAATGAATTTAGAAACATATTCAAACTTGTGTGCTTTACCACAAGGCTATTAGTATGGGGTTAAAGCCTCTATCTAGGCTACATACAAAACAGAGGTAAGAAGCATGGTGGAAGTATGGGAAGACCCAAACCCTTAATCAGGCAACAGATCTCTACTGTATGCCTGCATGCTTTTGATATTCAGCAGAAAGCCTGTTTGCTTATTGCCCGTTCTGTCTTAGAGCAATTATCTGTGCACATGCTAATCATAACACATGCTCGCTTAAAGAGGTGATAATTACAACAAAGCACATACTGTCAAACATCTATACTTTTTCCTTCCTCTCTTCTGAGTCTCTTTCAACATCTTTCTTGTTCCCTACCCTCCAAAAGCAGCACTCCCCACACACACCCCTGCCCCTCCTCGCCCTTGCCCCCGCTGCATCAAAGCACAAGCCTGTCACCTGAAGAGAGACACTTGTTTTCTCATCCCTCTATGCAGCCTAGGCCTTTATGTATAGCAGGAGCGGCATGGTTTTTGTGCCGTCAAGTCTGCGTGAATCCCACTGATATTCATTAACAGCACCAGCCTCGGTCTAGATGACACGTCTCTGTGTTTTACGTGTGTGTGTGTGCGTGTTTGTGTGTGTGTGTGCGTGCATGCACAAGTGTGTGTGTGTGTGTGTGTGTGTGTGTGTGTGTGTGTGTGTGTGTGAGTCTGTGTGTGTGTGTGTGTGTGTGTGTGTGGTGTGTAGGTAAGTGAGATGCAATCCATGAGGACAGGTGAATAAAGAACATCTTAAGTGCAACATTAGCATAGCGTCTGGGCTAATGAGCCGCCATCAGACAGGCACAATTAAAGAGGATCAAAACAGAAGGAAGAAAGCACCAGCAGCAGCAGCAGCAGTAGCAGCAGCAGCGTTCCCACAACGCCCCGGCTGCCGTGCCTTTATACATCATTACCAGTTCGCCATTTACATCAACCCCAGGCTCCCATCCAGCAACAAACTCGTTATTATTCAGCTATGTTTTGGGGAAGAATGCCGCTTCACAATGTACAAATGAGTCAATCAAAGAGCTATTACCAGCTTAATCAAGGCATATTGCGTCTGAGTACATTCATTCTTAGAGCGAGAGTGATCTTTTCAAGGTTAACGCTTCCCACTTATCTTTAATGTAGGGTCACATTTAGTCTTTTAAAAAGTGGGTCCACAAGCTTGAATTCAGCTCTGGCTGCTTTTATCTTGACATGAGCTGCACGTGGAAAATGACTTCAGTGCTCTCAGAAATCCCACTTTGTTGAGTTATTGAGAAAAGCACCAGCTAATAGTGCCGGTGAGAGGGAAAGAGCGAAACGTGAAATGTGAGCTCACGTCCGTCACGACCCCCCGCTTTTTTTCCAGGAACAGGCAGCCCTGGGCCGGACTAATGGCCTCACAGGAGCCCCTTCAGACAGAGCACATTATGGGCCTCATAAAGGCTTGTCTCCATCGTTGGAGGAGGAGGGTTGCAGACAGGGACCTACAGCAATGGTTGCTTTGTCTGGGATAATATCTCCTTACACCGACCACTGGAAACCCTGTTGATGCATTTAATGGCCTAATGCACATCTAGGGATATTGTGCTGGAACAGCTAGCACACTTCAGACAGCCACGGTGGTCTCGGAATTAAGCAAATTTTAGTCTTTAAACTCTTTTCTTGTGGAACAAAATGATTCCTTCTGCAAACACAGAGGCCAAACATGACAAGAGAACAAAAGTTTTCACTCTGCGTGAGGCCTCACAGAACCCCCCCCTCCAAAAAAATAAATGCTTGACTGGGAGGAGCAGTATTGGCTTTGTTAGCATCTGTGGATATACAAGTTCACAGTCGGCGTTGTGGCTTCTAATGAGAATGGGAATAGTTTCTCTCTTCTAATAAAACAATTGGAAGCAGATGAGTTGCAGGGGAGTGCACCTGCATACCAAGTATCCCCCAGCTCAGGGGATCACACTGAATGGACCACTGAGTCATCAACGGGGAGCCGAGCCGAGCCGAGCGGCATCAGTATGAATCAATATTCCCCCATGGCTTAGCATAAGAATGAGGTGATGGGGAGGGGATGGGGGAAAACACAATCCCTCTGGAGGCTTGCAGCCTGCTGTCAGATGCCTATTTTAGACCATGCCACTCAGAAATTAGCTCAGTGGACTTTTGCAATTTTGACTGTGGCAGTCAACCGGCAGCCTGATACAATCTATCCAGTCGCTTCATGCCGGCTGCTGTTGACATGGAATAAAGTCAGTCAATGAGAGCGGTTACCTTAGAGGAACACTATGCCGTTTTTGTTGTAAAACTAGTGAACTAGCAACATAAAAAGCAAACAAAATGATATGTCTCATAGCTAGAAAGTTAGCAATGTTGCTAACTTTCTTGCTATCAGACATATAATTTTACATACTGAAGCTGAAGTTTTCCTCCCTTCCCAGGGCTACACAGCACTGGCTGGCTTGTGGGAATAAAACTTGCACTTTGTCCACTCTTATAAATATCAATTTGAAGATGGTTCCAAAACTACACAGAACTGCCATGAAGTGGCTGGATATTGTTCTTCAGACAGCGAGGATGACAGCGAGGATGAGTGTCCACAAGGATCATTTCAGGATTATCATAATATTTTTTTAAGCAATAATCCCAAAGATGGATTCAGAGCTAGTTACAGAACTGCAACCATAAATCAGTGAGAATAAGAAGCAAACTTACCAACAGAGGAACAAACTCTATGCGACTCTTCAAAGGATGTCAGGGTGAGACAGAAATACCTGGAAGGAAACAAGAACATAAGGAACGAAATAAATAAATAGAGGCAGATATTTGATTAGATTTTTTATAACACACACAGCTTCCATCAAAGACAGATGTCCTGAATCAACAATAACCTTCTAGAAAAGCGATGCCACGAGTGTACCACAAGTATCTTTCATGAATGGATCCAAATGAGAAGCCTATGATCAGCAAGGAAATATTCTGCAAAGCTTTGAAACTGTGTGCAGGCTCAGAATGAAACCATCATATTAAACACTTCTTAGGGTTATTAACTCTGTCGATAAAGGACCATCTGGTGGCATTTCAAATGTCTGCTCATGGACTGGGTGCCAACATTACATAGAGTAGCCCATTTCTGGTCTTTTTGGTGCCTCACTACTTCAAGCTTCCTCATTGGTCAAATTTCTTTGTTGTATTCTGCATTCCTTAAGTCACTATACTTCCTGCATTCCTTTCTTGAACACTATAGTCACCCAATGGAGTGATAATCTGTTTATTACCTTCATTCACTCATGACCTTGTGCTATTTGCTGAACTTAAACCCATAACCCACAATGGTTAATTATCACCAATAGCTGTGCAAATATTTGAATTCATTACAAGTCCTTGAAAGATGCCCAAGAAGTCTACATTTCTTTGCAGCCTACTTGCATTCTTTTAACACCCTACTGCTCTGAAGTCATCTCCTATATGGCCTGACAATAATTCTGGACAGAAGGACGCCTCAGCACGAAGGAAATAGCTTCTTGCAGGAAATGGAGCATACTGCTATGCACTTTTGCGTTTTTCAAATTCCCTTGTGCTGGGATGGTATGGAACTCAGGAGAGGAACACCATTGTCTTTGGTAATGACATTTTGCCAATCTCGTTACATTCTTCCATTACGGTGGATCCACCATCTGTTTCCTCTCTGTCTCAGAGGGGCAGTGCACGAGCATCTGCCCACTCCATTTGGACGTCTTAATGAAGAGGAAAGCACTGGCTAGCACCAGCTCCTTCATGGTTCAGAGTCTTCACAAGACACAACATCTACAAGAAACAGTGTTGATGGGATGGTCTGAGACGAGTCAGTGAAGGACAGAGAAAAGATTCACATAAACTAATAGTGATGTTAAGATGTGCTTGAACTGTTTTGAGTGCAATAGCCTCTTCCTATAATAAATTAGCTATTTCTATAAAAGTGGGTCTAGCTCACTTTAAAATGCCACACAGGTTTTCAAGTTCCCTTCTGTGTCTTGACTGCCCCCTCTACTGTCCACTACATCTGTACCAAAATTTTCAACGAGACCTTTTGAGAACATAATCTCTTTATACAATTCTAAGACCACAGACTTGTCTTTTCTATCAACACATAGTGTCTGCCCTACTTCTCATCCTTTTTCCCCGAGATTTATTTTTTACTTTCAAATAACTGCAGGTCAGAATGCAATTTCACCCCATCCAACCTGTATGTCAACAGAGTTCCAGTTTGTCCAGAGTACTAAAATCCCAGTGCCATCATTCAAATAAAATATGTGTTAGGGGTTTTGGGAAATATATGCTGTTAAGGGACATGAGAGAGAGAAAGTCAATGCCTTATCAAGGAAATACAGCAGTCACAATGACAAATGATCTAAGTGTATTCTGTGCCAATTGATGGCTTCACAAATGAAGTATTCCTTAAGAACAGAGCATCCTCTATATTGATGAGCAGCAGACGGGCATGGCGAAAAAAAAAAAAGCTTCCATGAATATCAGACCCCAAGTGGAAATAAAGTTTGCTGAAAAGCTCGCTTTCGTCCGTCACTTATTCCAACAAAAATGTTAGGCCTATATTTTTTATTTAAAATATTCTAGGCCTAACACTTAAAGTTTTGAAGGGCTTTGTTTAGTACTGAAAGACTCTCTGTTCTAGAACTGGTTCATTGTCCTACCCAGAAAAATGATAAACACTCGGGCTAGTAACTAACCAATAATATTGTGTCTTCCCCTTGAAATGTAATCTCTTGCTTTCTCCTTGCTGCCTTCCACTTGTTAAATGTAGCCCATTTCTTGTTATTGCTCATGCTAAATCCAATATCTCATAGGTAATTTACCGTAACTACACCACAGCACTTTGAAGCAGCTGAATGAGGATTGAGATGTACAACGAACCATGTCAAAAAGTTGCTACGCTGCATTATGTGCATATAAATTGTTATTTACTTAGGTCTAACATCAACATGGAGCAAATCAGCATGCCACTGATCGATGCCACAGAGTGGACAGTGCACTTCCTTTAGTCCACAGGAAGCTGTTGTGGTGCCCCCTGAAAGACTGATTAGCCATTCACATTCAGGCTCCACTTTCAGGCTCATCAATGATGCATGCGGAGAGAGAGGGTCCTCTTAGGCATTTACGTGGCCACCCACTAGCATCAGATGTTCCCTGTTGCGGGTAGACCCCCCCTGCATTCTAAGTGAATTATCAATATCTCTTCCTCTGACCCTCTCTACTCTGGCCTTGTCAGTAGCATAGAAACACTTAAAATTTGCAATCACTTCACCAGATACCAACAGCCTAATGGCTCTAATCATCAACAACAGCCAATAGATGGATGCATTGCTGGGAATGATGCAGTCCTTGCAAACTTGAGAGTTCCATCTCATTACTCCAGCACTTACAGAGCTCCAGTGATGAGATTTCCTAAAATATTCTCGCTTGTCTGGAGTGTCTTGTTCACTGTGGGAAGCAAGTAGACACTGCTTCACTGGAGAGGCCACAGGCTTGAGTGTGCCTCTGAATACAAAGTGAGCAGTTTCTTGTGTGGTGGAGCCACAGAGCTTTATGCACCACACCGAACTCCATCGGAGCCAAAAAACGCAGTAATTATTCTTAAGTGACACACAAGTTAACCACCTCATAATGAGCAGGATGCTATCTTATTCTCAGTTGTGTGCATAAGAGATTCTAAGGGACTTGCACAGAAAGTCACAGAACAATGCTCAACCTGCTGCCTTGATTTGGCAACATTTCCATTTGTTTTTGTCTCTGAACTAATTCCTCTTTTTATTATTTGGAATGATGCGCAACAGCACAATCATATCAACTCTCTGTGCAAATGCAAATAAAAAAAATCTACTCAGACCCTTCAGCAGTCTTAGGAGCTCAGGCATTTGGGATTACGGAGCGAGGAAGCGGTACCGGCACGTGAGAGTTACATAACGGCCAGTGTCTGTGTCTCCTCACAATACACTCCTCTGGCATTCCTTTTGAGATCTTGCTCATTCTATCCCTTTCCTCTATCCCCCCTTCAACTTCTTCCACTTCCTCTTTTCCCCCTTAACACAGTCCCCCCCCTTCGCTCATCAGCAGAGCTGATGCGGAGGTTGCAGAATCAATTTATTAGCATGCAAGCATGGCTGGAAGGTGGGAACATGTCGACTGATGTGGTGAAGCAGGTACTTTCGCATTGTAAAAGAGCGGAGAACGTTCTGCATATTAGCAAGGCCACAGAGCTATTTCCTTCATTACTTATCATCTCAGCTGCATAAGGAATAGGAGATGAAAGAGCTACCTGGGCAACCATTTATTCCACGCAAATGTAAAGTATTAAAAAATTGAAATAGGAAGCTGAAAATGGCATGAATGCCCATCGTTTATCAAAGGTTAGAAATTTTTTATTAATTTGCATGCCAACAAAGTCATAGACCAGTGGTAAAAATGGAT
The DNA here is from genome assembly GCA_027497455.2 of Sardinella longiceps. NCBI lineage: Eukaryota > Metazoa > Chordata > Actinopteri > Clupeiformes > Clupeidae > Sardinella > Sardinella longiceps. The sequence goes on along the minus strand of JAODXP020000017.1, from coordinate 30,416,800 downwards.
TTGACACAGCACAGAATAGTTTTTTCCCCCATCTGCACTCAATGAGATATAGGCCCATGACATACTGTATGACAACAGTGCAGACAGGAAAAGGCATGACCTTTCTCTCTCTGTGTCCAATCTCTATATTTAGCCAGCTAGTGTTAAAACACCTCAAGAAAAAACTAGGCTCATCAATGCAAAAAGAGTTTTCTGTTTCTCATTAAGGTTGTAACCTTAAGCCAGTGATAATTAGGCTTACCCTTATTAATCCTGACTCCCGAGGTTTGGTTGGGTTGTAAACACACAGGTTGTTTTTCAACTGTTTTTTTTTTTTTTTTTTTTTTTAATATGCTGACATGGATAGATACAGTCCTGTACTGAACCAATTTTGAGGAGATGCTACTAATTCTGGATTAAAATGTTTGAAATAATCAAGTCCGCCCTAGATATGGCTCTGTGAATTTAATTTTGAACATGATTGCAGTGCTACTCAACAAATGTGTTGCTCGGCAACGCCCTTGTACAGATGTACTGAAACAGAGACTGAACTCCTGAGGGTGTGCAAACCCAAACAGCATGTATCAAACAAAATGCTTTCCAAAAATGCAGAGGCTACCTGGCACAGATGCTTTGCTATGGTCGAAGGTGTTTGTTTTGAGAAACCTCACTCATGAATAGTCGTATGCAGTAGTTTTTTGTTTGTTTTTCTTCAAACACATGTTCAATGATACTGAAGGGCAGCCAGCCAGTCACCATAACCCAGTGTTACGTTTAAAGTCTGATCAATGTGGCATTGACAGAATGAGGGTAGGCATGTAAAGCCCTGGTCTTCAGTGTATGGTATGTTTGTTGTTGGGAGTGCGAGCTGGGGAAAGGGGCGTTAGACACAGCTGCAATAACAGGAGCTGGGACTGCACTGGGCTCTGTGGGGCAAGTAGGCCAGTGAGAGGTTGGGTGGGGTGGTGGTGGCGACACACAACACACACAATGTTGGGGACATACAGCCACACCAGCACCAGGGGATTAAAAAGGAAGTCATGGGCCTCCTGACACGCTCAGAGGTTTGCTGTGATCTGAGTGCACCCCGAACGAGGGACGCTGCCCATCAGCTGGTGAAAAAGGAAGAATACTAGCGGGCAGGGCAAATATTTTCACAGTTGATAGGCTGAATAAGATTTTGAGTTAGGGATTAGAGACTTTGCTAGGCCTCTGTGCCTCACAGGGGATGGGGTTTGGAAGCTATGTTTCCAGGAAATCGCATGCTGTCCATTCTGGGAAGCATCATATGTGAAATAGGAGATTCTCCACTCAGGCACTGCATCTTCCTGTACGACCTCACCTCCACCCTGCTACATTCCTGGCTCCTTCACACTCCAGTCAACAATACCAAAAGCACTGAACATTAAACACAGAAGTGATCCAGCTTCTCGACATGTTCCTGAAGAAGGGCTATTAAAGGAAAAATCCGGAGTGATTCTGTCTTAAAATATGTTAAATCATAATACCAACGAAGTGCACAATTAGTTTATTTACAAGGCAAGATTCACGTTTCACTACTCAGAAATGTGAATCTCGCGTGAGTTGTGTCCAAAATGACAGCGAACAGGGAAAATTTCTGAAGGCACAGCCTGTAAAAGTCGTCTTGTAAATGCACTTTCAAAGCTATCTATGCCTCGTTTTAAATGTAAACACCCACGGGAATCTATGAAATGACGTTTGGAGTAAGTTTGAGCCTCGTCCATGGTGGACAATATAGAGGAGAGCTACAGTACCTTCAGCTACAATGACTCTATTCCAGCCATCTGTGTGTATCCAGCAGGAGGAAAGTTTCATCTTCTCTTGACCGGACTGTGCTAAGCTCCTTGAGTTTCGAAGGACGGCCCTGCCTCTGATATCAGGCTACGCTAGGAGTTACCAAAATGCCCGGGCATTTCTATCATACTGCTACAAAGCAATCGAACTCTGATAGGTTGATAGTCGTTCTCACTCAGCTCTAATAGTCGATCAACATCGGTCAATAAGAAAAAGTATATTGTGATCAAAACTTTTTGCCATATCGCCGAGTCCCGACCTGAAGAGACAAATGCAGCCATAATGGGGCATGAGTAATCAAAACAACACAGGATGAAACTGACAGGATGACAAACGGGCGGGAGAGCTGGATAAGACTGCTCCCGGCTCCAGATGACATCCATCATGCGACAGTGGGCACGAAAGTAAACATTGCAGCACGACGACTAAGCAGCAGCAGCAGTCTACTCTCTTGCTCTTCACCCCGCTAACCAGGCATATGATTCATTCCTATCTTTGGTAACTTTAGATGGACAGTCTTTGCTTCGGCTGTTGGCTGGCTGCAAATTTTATCAATAAAGTCAACAAATCATCTGAATGTAAAATGAATGACATGAATCACACAGTAAATATTTCAGAGGACTTTTCCTTGGAGAGTTGTTGAGATGTGTGATTTTCCAAACTTGAGTAAACAAAAAAAACAACAACAACAAAGGTTTCATGACCTCATAAAATTAGAGTTGTGTGAGATGTATTTGTGTACAATGAGAGCCAGCATAGTCCCATCTGGCAATGACAAAAGAGCAGCAAGAAGTGAGTTTTCGCCAGAGACCTCCAACACTGCAAAAGCAAGACACCCTGAGAATGAGAGCCATCTGAATATAGATCATTGCCCTGGCAGTGATAGATTTGGCACAGACGATGTTGTGAAACCATGACAGAGAAAGATGGGCTGATATAGGGGGTGACTTCCACTGGGACAAGGTGACAAGATATTCCCTGACTGTTGTCAACCAAAAAGGGATATATTTTGAAGAAAGCGTTTCAGGAAAGACCGGACAACCCCCCCCCCCCCTAACTCCCCTCCTGCTGATCCCTTGGGACACAATTTAGAGGAGCTACCACGGGCACAAGAGCCAGGATTTGAGGAGACAGCAGGTGACCACAAAAGCAGACCACCAGACAAACAGAGAGAAAGACAGACGGCCAGAGGGACAGACGGAGAGACAGTCAGACAGACCGAGTTCCAAATTGGGTGAGGCTGTGGATGAGATGCAGTGCCTGCAGTGCCAGACAATCTCGGCACAGCCAGAGGGCTCCCAGCAAAACCCAATGACCCTCCACTCCCAGCCATGAAATCCCTTTCCTTCGGTCCAGTTTCAAAGAAAGGGGTGGGGTGGGGGGTTGGAGGGTGCACAGCTGAAACCTAAGCCTGTTTAAAAAGGAGGCAAGGCACTGCCGATGACTTCTGAAACAATAGCCTGGCAGACAAAAGGCCGCAGATCAAGTTGAAAGTGAACAGGCCATGACCGACTAAATCAAAAACACGTTGAGATGTGGGTGAAGAAACCCAATGCTCTGTGAGATTCAAAGACTTTATCCCAAATCAGGCCTTGCTCTCTAAACCAGCAAAATCCTGTAAATGCCTAAAAGCAAACTGAAACAAGCAACAATATTTAGCTAACCATTTAAAAGCAAAGTTCTCATTTTCATGTGTTTGTTATCCAATTTAAAGCATGCGCTAAGAAAATAAATCAGACCAAACTTTCTCATAAAACATGGATATCTATCACTTTAAGTGAATTAAAGTGAGTTCCTCAAGACTGATTCGCTTGAGAGTATTTTCTTACACACAGTGCCAAGTGAATGACTAATTAATCTAATCAGCATCCCATTAGACCCTGCTAGGATTTGCCAGGGAAAAGAAAAGGGCCATATTAAATTAACATTCACTTTATTTGGAGATGGCCTGAGTAGAATATGGAAGGCAGATACTGCAAATAACATGGTCGAATTTGAGGAAGACACATATTTCACTCAGACAGCTGTTTAAGAGACTGGCTCTGCTCCTGATCGATTGAAATTTATAGCTGTTCGGCTTCATACACACTCAACATCTTAAAACATGTGGGCCCATCGGCTTTTTTCTCAAAACATGGCATGAAACCCCAGTGTTTTATAACTGGCTGAACTATAACCTACAGCACATATGTGAGGACATGTGGGGCTTATATAAAGCAGTGTGAAATACGGCTAAACATATGATGAACAGCCTGTAAAGCTGTACAATGGTCACAGGAGGAAAGCCTAGTCCTTTTAAACAATCCAACCTTAAGCCAACCACACTCCATGAAATTGATAGCCTTCTATCTGACAGGAAATGCGCAGAGTTGGGAAATGAATTCAACAGCTCTGAATAAAAATGGCTTGTTTTTACCATATAAGCATATCATAAGAGTTCAACAGCTTCCTTTCTGATGTCACGTCAGAGAGCAACATGATGTATGGTGGCTGGGCAAGCAGTATGCGGAAAGTCAGGAAAGGCGCGTCGCGTCACTCTCCACCTCTTCCTCTGGGACTGGTAAGGCTGACGCAGTGGCAGTGGGACAGATGACCTCTTCTCATGCTATTGCACATTCTTTCCATATCTCAATCCAAACAGGCCCGTGATAACTATAACCCCCTCACCCCCACGCCCCCTTCCTTGCCTGGGGTGAGGGAGGCTTCCAATTGGCCGTCAAGTGCGGAATTTGGGGAGGACTGCCTCCCACTCACGGGCAGCAGTAGGACCAGCTCAGCTGGGGCTGACGTAGGAGAAGAGGCTGAGCATCGGACAGGTCATGCTGTACCAGCATATATCAAACAGCTCAATTCTCCCTTCACCCTCTGCTCTGCTCCCCTCCCCTCCTGCCATTCACAGGCAGAGGGGACTACGTGCAAATGTTGACATCTAGCCCATACCATCATGGGGCTCTATTTGTAGACACTGCTACGACTGACGAAACAAAGCAGTTCTGTGCAGTCGCTGTGCAGCACCGGGACTGCACTATACCCTACTTCTCACAAGTGTACTTTTAATAACTCTCTTAGATGAATACTGATGATATAGCAAGGCTGTAAAATCTGATTTTACTTTATTTTTTCCACTTTTTTCTCTCGCCCCAAGCTGTTTCCAGTTGCTTCCCAAGATAGTTCAAGTTAAAATCTTGTGGTGACTCTTGTGAGTCAGAGTAAAACTCCCAACGGTTTCGTTGAAAAGTACAGATCACTTGAGTGCAATGCAGAGACTGAGGCAAGAAGTTGACTTTGTTGGTAGGGTGGGTAAGGGGGTTGGTGATGGTGGCGGCAGTGATGGTGGAGGTGCAGGAGCAGGTGCGGGAGCTCCTGTCAGTCACCGGAGGCCACTGGATGACTAATGGCCAGAGAATAAGCAGCACACAATCACCGGGCCACATCTGATATTGATATTTCAGGGCCATTGGTGTTGTGCAGCTTTAAATTATGCCACACGGCAGTCAACCATTAGTCATTCCTCGGCACTGATGAGAAATCAAGCAGCTGCTGTTTGCTGAGTGTCCCAGGATAGAAATGGCCAGGCAGGAGAGGTTTGGAGTGGGGTGGGGCAGGGGTTGGAGTGGGGGTGGAAGAGGTACTGAAGCATAACTGCACCACTTCAGCTCACTATTGATTGGCAGCTACCTTCTCTGAAATGCCATTTATGTCAACCCTGATGTGGAGATCGCTGAACGCAGTCTTTATGGACACAGAATTCCCAAGAGACTACAGGGGAGTGCATTCAGTATGGGGCAGGGGTATTGATTCTTTTCTTATCAGTGGAACACTTGCAGGGGTACAGTCAACACAGAGTGACTTGACTTAACTACAGTCATCTGGAGTAGCAGAGGTCCTTCAAAGTGACTGAGCACTTGAACAGAGGGAAAATCTGCATTTTGATTTGGACATAGGGATTTAAAATGCCTCTTAAGCCTTGATTTGCAAAAATGCCATGTTCACATCAAAACCACCACCACAACATTGCTCTGAGTACTCAGCAGCTCCGGCAAATCCTCCTCCAAGTGGTGTTAGTATGAGTGGCAGGAGAGTAGGAAACACATAACTATGTCAGATTGCCATGAAAACATGACCTGACTAGTACAAGGATTTGTTCCTTTGCACTGACCCATAAAAACGTAACCATGGCAAACACTTTGTAATCCAATGAAATTTAACGACGGACATCCACATCAAAACGGGTTGAGGAAAAGTAGTGGAGACAATGATGTAGATCTATCCAAATGAAAAATATGAATGAATTATATTACAGGCATCAAAAGGGAAGTCTCTTTGCCTTAAAGCTAGCCTCAGACGAACTCATGCCAGACAACTGAACTGTTTGACAGATGTTTCCCATTTCCATAGCCAAACTGCATTTAGTCAGACATTATCACATCCCTGTTGTTCATTATAGCTGGCTTCAATTCAGTCTTACATGCCCATCTACAATAATAAGGCAGTTACATTGAGGGCTTTGTTGGATCTGTGGACCACATTCAGCATAAAAGGCTTCACTTTCAGCCAATGAGAATTTCCGAGCAATTATGTCAAACAAAATGTCCCCAACAGCATCCGGCCAACACATTGATGCCTGGAGTTGGGACAGGACATCCAGAGTGAAAGAGAGCTTGTGAAAGGCATTGAGCTCGTCAGCCAAAGCCATGGCAATTTCAATTAGTCTGAAGGTACTCAAACCCATTCCGCGACAAATGCAGGATTTTGTTCTAGTGCTAATGCAATCATGCTGATCTAATGAGAGGGACAGGCATAGAAACCCGTGCAAAAGGAAGGTTAGATCAGTATAATCTCTGTCAACACCATTATGCTGCTGCAGTTTCTGAGCCGTTAAGCCTCTCATCACGATCCAGTCACAGATGAACTGTGATTTTTTAATATATAGTAAATATAAATATAGACAGAAATAAAAAAGCAAAATACAACAGAGACGATAGCAAAGGGAAACAGACTGACTGACTGACATCTCAACTGGTAATTTCATTTGAACTGTTAGAAATACTGACACTAAAGTAATACAAAACACTGACAAAAGCATCTTAATCATGATCAGATCTCATGAAAAATCTCTGCATTGACAAGGGACTCCTGATGGTTTCCTCCCATGAAATACAAAGGCATGTCTGGGCAAGTACTTGACCAGCGATTTCCTATCGTGGGAGGCTACGGGTAAGCCCTACTCATTTCCGCTGGATCAGAGTCCACCCAGTCAAAGTTTAGTTAGGTCTGTTTTTGAATATTACACATGTTTATTTGTTTCTTAAAAGGGTTTCCAGGGTACTGAAAATTCCCACATGTTTTTTCCCAGCCTCTCAGTATAACAGTGAGGAAAAGAATGGAAGAGCGGAATTTGTGTTTCCCACACTGGCTATTACCATCCCACTGGGAATTCCAAATAAAACTTATGTCTGATAGCGGACTACTGTAAGAGGAGTGAGTTAGGCATCAGGCTGGACTTCTTAACAAATGTGGTGGAATGACGTATGCTGTTTGCCTCATCAGGGCGATGAGGCAATCCAGAATCTTTGAGGTCGTTTACTTTTTTTTTTTTTTTTTTTTTTTACTTTACCACATATTAAGACAGTCAGACAGCAGCATGCGTCAATGGAAAACATTTGTTCTACACTGACTGAATTCGGATCAGAGAAACTAAGGCCTGACCTGGAAAAGCAGACCTCCCACCATAGCCTAGATCCATAGCCTTGGTGAAAAATGTCACCAGTACTGCATTAATCACGCTCTAGGGTTAAGTTGACAGTTTTTATAATCCATCACCTGCTAGCTGGCTGATTCAGGTGGATGTATGGCCATGGCTGGCCAAGACCCCTGGGTCAGCGGAGACCCTACAGGGAGCCATCATGAGGAGAGGGGGCAGGTACGCTGGAGGCCCCTGCGGCTGCCCTGTGGGTTCTGGAGAGTGTTGGCACCCACTGCCAGATTCCTGCTCGGCTCAAGCTTTGGCCCAAGACCCGCTCCGCTCACTCTGTGCCGGACGAAAAAAAAAAAAAAAAGGCAAAGAAGGAAGCTGGCCTCCAGAGAGCCGACTGCTCAAACATGTTAAACAAACAGAAACATAACCTGTGTGGTCTGAGGCTTGGTGGTGCATGCCTAACGGTATGTTCACACCAAGAGCGACTAAAGCTGTAAAAATCGCTTTTGTCGCTCAAAAAAAAGTAGCTGCTAAAATGTTTGTGTTCTGACATGCCCTTTGACATTGCATTTAGGCCTACAGTAGAGCGGTTCAGATTTACAGCCAAAAAGCGTCGTAGCTAATTTGCATAGTTGACATTTGGTTTAACTTCTTTTTTTAGTCCAAGTTTAATCGCTAATCACTTTTGTCGCTTTAGGTCGCTCTTGTCCATACAAAGTATTTAACGATTTTGCACCTTTAGTAGCTTTTGGTGTGGACATACAGCAACCCTCAGATCAAGGAGGGTCCTATTCATTTGAAGCTTGACTATTACTGGTCTTGTTTGTCCTGTTAAGTTTGCTTTGGGCTGCTTGCAAGGATGGTTGGGATCGCAGGAAATCGAATGGAAAAATACTAGTAGTGACTAGCATCTCTTTTTTGTGTTGTTAATGACAGATGTTAAGGGAAATGGACTCCATTTCATGGGCATAACGACCGGGTGAGCCAGGGGGGCAGTAAGTGCAAACCTCTGACAACTCAACCAATCAGATATCCTTGCCCTCACCAACTTTTACCAAAAAGGGGACACGTAGAAAAGTATAGCAAACACGTCTCAGCCGAAACATCATTAGAGATGCGAGACTGCTGCCATTATTGAGGAAGGTCAATTGGGCTTTCCACATCAACAAATCTGGTGAATCATTTTTTTCCCTCTTCTTCCATCAAAAGTGATGACTCACAAGCTAGGAGGTTAACTGCTGCATTGACCTCAATTTGTCTCCTTGTACAGGCGTGGCATCCTGATTTCACCCACATCTAGCCATTTACAGGAGGAGAGAGAGAGAGAAAGACAGAGAGAGACAGAGAGACAGAGAGAGACATAGAGAATGCTATATAAGGCCTGGTGAACTGTGGCTATGTAACTCCGCTGTAAGTGCAGCCAGCATGCCTTTCCCCGGTAAGGTGTGGGAAGAACGGCCTCGGCCGTTCACTTGTTTACACAGCATCTTGTCTTGCTTTTCCTTTTTAAGAGGTCCTGTTACCAAACTTGTCTCGGGCTTCTGTGGTCCCATCTCCAACACTAATATTTACAGGGCCCTTTTGTGGTCTGAGACAGGAAGTGGGACGAGGTCTAAGCTGTGGGTGCGGCGACAGCGACCTCGTGGCTCCACCCATACCATACAGGTCACATGCAGGGCAGAGAGGCTGCACCCCCAGGCCAGGATGTCCTGCTCACCAGGTGGTGCCGGCAGGAGAGCACAGAAGGTAGTGCAGCGGCTAACATGGAAAGTCTATTTTCATGTCAAGTCTGTGTGTGTGTGTATGTGCATGCTCAAGAGACAAAGTGCATGGGTGTGTGTGTGTGTTCAAGAGACCATGTGAATGTGTGTGTGTGTGTGTGTGTGTATGTGCACGCTCTAGAGACCATACGTGCAGAGACGGCCATAAATCTCACCTTTTGCTAAACAGTCTGAGTCTCTCTCTCTCTCTCTCTCTCTCTCTCTCTCTCATACATTCTCTCCTTCAGTTCAACTTACTGGCCCTAATCTTTCTTCTCCTTCCCTCATTACCCCCTTCAGTATGCATCATACTCCATGCCTCTCATTCCCAGCTCTCTTGTCCCCTTTCTCTCCCTCTCTCTTCCTCTTCTTCTCTCTAATTCAACGGAGCAAGAATGCAAGGGCACCAAGGAGATCTGGGCAAGGGAGAGTTACAACTAAAAAAAAAAATAGAAAAGAAAAAAGAAAAATGCTCGTAACTGGCTGATTAGCCAACCGTTGGAAGGGAAAGACAAATAAACGTCAGGCCTTCGCTCCACTCTCCCCCGGGTATCTTTTACTTCTCCTTTTTAGAAGTTACGGCTTCCTCTGTATCTAATTCACTAGGCCTGTCCACAGTGTGTGTGAAAAGAGAAATGCCTCCATATGTATACATGTCCAGTTGTGTTAAACAAATGTGGGTTTCACAGCCGTGCTGCCAACCGTGTCAAATAGAAGACAAGCACTATGGGGTGGATAGCTATTTTGCATTGCTTCATTTGCTGTGAGGCCAAATATCATTCCTCACAGCCCTCCCTCATACGTACACAGATGCACAAACACACACACACACACACACACACACACACACACACACACACACACACACACACACACAAATATATTTTTAGCTTTTATTTATTTTATTTTTTTTAAAGAGATTCAGGTATGAAAGTCAGATATGTGCTTACGTAAGAATGCTTTGATCTTCTTCTTAATAAGGAGGGAGTTTGCCCCGTTAGGCTCGAAATAGCCCCCTAGATCAAGGCGGGCAGAGTTGTAGCCTACTCATGCAATTAACAAAGCCCCTAGATCAAACGCATCCTCAGCAATGGAAGCCCAGGTTAGTGTGGGCAGGTTTGAGGAATTGCGATTCTGACAGTTGCAGGCGTGCACAGCGATCTGCTCCGTGCGGCATCCCGCCCCTCTCCCCAGACACACTCGGGCTTTGATGGATTTCTCAGAGGAGCACACCTCAGAAAATGTCTTGATTAACTGGGGCGCATGTCCACAGCAGGGGAAAAAAGAACAGCGAATGAATAAATACATATTCTTGTCCTAAAGCAACACATTCCAAATGATCACGAAACAGGCAGAAGAAACTTGTGTAGGCTATCTTTTTTTATTCTGTCCAGAGTCACCAAGTTATTCTGCTTCTTCTTCTCCTCACCTAGGCAACACACGGAACTCTCAGATTCAAAATGTGTCCATTCAGTTTGCAAACCAATTTCCAGGGCAAGGCATGTATTTTTTTCCCTTCTTGACACAACTCAAGGCTGTGATATCTATCTGAGGGCTCTTTGGGGTGCTCAAGTGCTATACCTCAAAACTGAATGGCCCAGGTCTGTCAAGCACAGAGAAAGAGAGAGAGAGAGAGAGAGAGAGAGAGAGAGAGAGAGAGAGAGAGAGAGAGAGTCTCAGTCATCCTTACAGCACATATACTTACTCATATATTAGGCTACTCATATATGGGTCTTGTGCTTCCTGTGCCCTTGCAAAAGGCTCCTAGACCTGAGCTGCAAGACTGACAGCCTGATTGCTTTTTGTGCAGTCATGTCCTTGGGTTGAGCTCAGTCCCCACTGGCCCCATGTAGGCAGCTGCCTGCCATTCTCAGTGACCCTCACCAATGCCAACTCTCAAAACTTGTTGGCAAAACCTCATTTATTTTCTTGTCCCTGACCACAGATTCACAAAGTTCCACCCACAGAGAGGTGCCACAATGGGAGTTTATCTAATGGCATTTGCTAAGTAATCATTAATGATTTCACAATGCCTTTTTAAACTAAGGAAAAGCGCTGGGGAAGCCAAGGTCAAGCGCATAAAAGAGGAGTCAGACACAAAATGACCTGGTAAGAAGCCAACGGCTCAACCCAGCGACAAGCAGGACCAAACCCAGGCCAATCAAAACAGACCTCCTAATTCCGTTTCCATAACAGAGTGTGGAGCACAGTCGTTGTGGCGATTAGAGTGATTAACTGAGCCCAAAGCTTGTGTGATTGGGAATCAGGGGGTCTGATAAGGAAAAACACAATGAGAGAGAGAGAGAGAGAGAGAGAGAGAGAGAGAGAGAGAGAGAGAGAGAGAGAGAGAGAGCACAGGACAGGAGGAGTGCTGAGAATGTGACACAGGGCCAAACGCATGCTCATCATGATGTCACTGTTTTCCCAGTCCGAGCCAGAGTCGGAAAAAAAGAGCTCAGCCCAATACAGGCACTGAGGGCTTACATCACATTCAAAGGACATCACCTACTATATTTAAACACGTGAAAGCTCCCACCGGGTTCACAGCCCAGTCCAGACTGGCCCCTCTCCCTTTCCCTCCAGCCCCTGCTGAAACCCCACCCCCACCCCCACACCCTTCCCCGCCTTGCACTGCCCTGACCTGACCATGTGCATGGCAAGGCTGCAGCCGTCCAGAGCGAGAGAGTAATGGGCACGGGCGACTCAAGGGACAAAAGGCATCTCTAAACTGTGGCGGTGACGGCAGTCACCCATGGAAATCTACTGTGTAGACGGGGGCACAGAGTTGTTTATGGCTGCCAGTAATTACAGTTTGGTGGAGTCCCCCAGCTCTGAAATTGAGCAGTACAAAGCACACCACTGCTTTAGCTGGCAGCCCAGCAGAACCATTAAATCTGTCGGCAGTTCAAAAGCCGGGGGTTAGAGATAAACTACTGGATGTAAACTTCATGGGAGAGGACCTCCCAAACACTGTCGCTATCTGGTGCCCAGAAAATGCTAGAGTGTCACAGAAATGTTGCAGGATAATTGCACGTCTCTGTGACTCCCATCAACGGTATTGGCTATACAGGCTAGTGCACTGCTGTTTTGATCGACTGAAAATTACCCATTATGCCTCAGGCTTATGAGTTACCTCCAATTAGACCACTGGACCCGTCGACTAGGATATTAATACGCTCAACAACATTAATGCATGCCCAATCATGACTCTCCCTGTGCAGAACAGTCGCTGAATACATTAGCAGACAGATGGGGGGAAAAATGAAGAAGAAGAAAAAAAAAACATTATATGGAAAAGTTTTCAAGGCTCATGCCTTAGAAAATCCAATTCTACAAACTCTACTAATTGCAAATTCAAAGCAAAAGCAACCCCCCTATTACTGTTAGTCTACTCACTTTGCAATTTAAGTTCATTTGCTAATAGTTGCTTGTTTGCTTATCAGACAACTGGGGTTTGCTTACTTATCAGGCGACAGCAATACACCATGGAACAAATGCTAGCATTTAGCCCCCAGAAGATTCCTATTCACTGTGTAACTGGGAGATAAGAAATATAGCCTACACATAATAGGCCCCACTAATAAGACCCTAAAAGTAAATCTTGTTATATAATAATCACACTTAAGTACAATTGCAACTGTTAAAATCTACCAAAATCTATATTTAACCTACATCGTACTGACCAATGTACATTCATAATTAAATGACAAATTAAGTAAATTAGCTACGTGCCTCTATAAGCATTCACACAAAATCTGCAATCAGCAAAACAGAAAC